>VYXC01001558.1:125828-238655 GCA_013397175.1 Platysteira castanea | reverse complement strand
TTTTTTTGCCTAGGAAACCTCTTGTTAGGCAGGACTGAGCGTCCTTGAAAGCACCAGTTATCACAAACAACCAGGGGCAGAGCTCAGGCAAACGCTGTGCGAGTCACAGGTCACAGCTGGAAGTGGTTTTAGGGGAAATTCAAAATTACTGTCAAAAGCAGTTCTCTCTCATTTTAATTGTAATTGGTTAATCTCATTTTATTTGCCTTGCGGTGATGGCTGTGAAGCTCAGGAAACTCTCAGGGCCCCTGCTCTGCTCTCGGTTACCCTGGGAGCAATTCTGAAGACTTCAGCAGAGTTGCTTTGGGTTTATCCCTTGTGCCACCGAGACCAGAGGCCACTGCTCTGAAAAGTCCTTGGCAAAGGAAGGAATGAATGTGGCAGGCGGCTGTTCCTTTTTCAGAAATCAAACCAGACAAATGGTATTCACTGATTTCACCTTCTGTGTGGCCTCTCTGCTGAGCTGCCAGCACACGGAGCGATGGTTTGTGTGTGTCACTCTTTGTCCTCTCTGGAGCTGGAGGAGAGGAGGGACAGGCAGGGCTACAGCTGGTACTGCTGGGAAGGTGTGAACACAGAGCCAGGACAGCATCAGCTGAGAATATACCCCACGAAACAGACTCCTGTAGGCTCATAATGCACCACGCACAGAGCCACGGGTGAGCTCTCCACTCAGAGGTTAAACCTCTCCCTGCAGAGCACCCAGGGCAGTGTTAGTCCAGTGCTATCCCACCAAACTGCAGACAAAACAAACCCCTCGGGGTGAGCAAGACGCTGCTGCAAACTCGGGGACGCGTGAAGGAGCCGGCGGTGCCTGGTGAGGAGTTTGGCACGGACCCGAGTGAACACATCAAGGGTGTCCAAGGCCTCTGTCTCCCCACCCTCTCCTCAGCACACGTGTGCAGTCGCATGGAATTTGCTGTTTTGACTTGCAGGCAAGTCAAAAAGCTGTCGAACGGCGATCGCATCTAACACCACTCATCATCACCATCAATTGTTCTCCAAATGAAACAGGCCACGTCGCCAAGCAAAATGCTTGGGAAGATATTTTTCCACTGGACATGCATCCAAAATAAATACAGGAAAATCTCCATCTCCAAGCACTTTTCCTGATTACTTTTCATCTGAATCATTAGTAAACCCGAGATACACACACAATAGCACAAGACTGATGAAAACCCACTTCAACATAGTGCCCCATTTTTTTTTTCCCAGAGATTAATCCTCTTATTCTCAGTCTATGAGAAAAACATCCCTCCAGCCTATCCAAAGCCAAAAAAAGATGTGCACATCTTCACACGTGCATCCCTTGCTACATGGATGCTTTTTGCAGCTGGTCATTTCAGCCCTGAAGAATGCTCTGGTGGGTTCTTGCCATGGTCTGTATAAGCCCACATTTACTGTTAAGCCTGTCTGCCCTAACGTGCCACACTGAGATGAGATCCTGTTGCTGCAGCTTTGGCATTTTCCTTCAAGGGAACACCAAGGTCCACCTTTGTGACTAAATCCCATCCCAGACAGATTCCAAGTTTACTGCCTATACAGTGAATAGGGGCAGGGAAGACACCCCATATCCCTGTGAGGAGTGAGAATAATGACCACCTGCACTGAGATGTGCAGCCAGGGCAGAAGCACAAGGAGAGGAGAGCTCGGAACAGCCATGGCTTTCATCCAATGCCTGAGTCCAGGAGCTCTGAGCACTCATCCCTTCTGTACTGCTCAGTGTCACTTCAGAAGGGTCCTCCAGGCGCTCAGAGCAAGACGTGCTCATCAGGCCCGGAGCTTGGTTTTGCCAAGATCTGAATCCAAACCACACAGAGCCTCTTAACTTCAGTGGGTCCCACCCAAATGGCCCAGGTTCACTCAAACCTCAAACTGAGACCCGTCCCAGGCTCTGTGCACAAGACCTTCTCTCTTTTTCTCTTTGTCCAAACCCCTGCCTGCAGCGGATGTCCTGGAGAACCTGGCTTGCGGCTGGAGACCATAATGAAACTTTTGAAACGTTCACTCAGCTCCAGTAACCCAGAGATGGGAAAGGCAAATTACAGGCCTCTAGTCCTTGGCTTTTGTATGCTGGCGTTGCCTTTGAATGTGCTAAATGCTGTGGACAAGAAATGTTCTGGTTTGCAAGAAAGCAGCCAACTTCCAGCCAACTGCTTTTACTTGGTGAGTTTTCTAACGGATCAGCACCCAGCTCTGCTCTTGTCTCCATCTCAGTGTGACAGGACCGATCACAAGAAATGGATGCACTGGGCTATGGTACAAGCAGGTGGGACTCCAAGGATTTCCCTGGCTCCCTCCCAGACCTGGCATACCAGATACCAGGCTGGTTACTTATTTCTCTGCAAAGCAGTGGGCAGCCCAGGGCCCTGCCTGGAGGTGACTGCAGGTAAATGGGAGCCATTCCTTTCAATCTATCCTGACCCGTGCACGCAGTTGAGCCCCACTGCTTTATTCAGCGAAGGTGGGAGTATTTAGACATAAAACATGCCAGAAGCTGATGCTAGGATTGTACCACTGCTTAGAGAATCAGCATTTCCAGCATCTACAGTTCTAATTCTTAACATAATTTACTTTGCCCTGCTTTGGATTGCTTCCTTGGCTTATTTCTAGCAAGGCCTCTGCCTGGCTGTGAGAGCAGCCCATGGCTCAGGCCCTCCCTCAGCTCACTGCTGTGCTCGTTCCTGGGATGACTGGGAGCTGGTGGCCTGGCAGGCACACGTGCTGCAGTGTCACAGCCCGGGAGGTACCAAACCAGAGCGCTGTGCCAACAGGAATTGCTGTCTGGAATGCTCTGCATGTGCTGGAAGTGCCCAGAGTGAACATGGCTCTGTTCTCTGCAAAGGCAGAGTCACAACTGCTGCCTGAGAAGAAAAGCCCTCTCTCCTTGCCATCTGGATTCCTGTTCTGATGAGCAGCCTCTCAGCACCCCGATTCCTGGCAGAGCTCTGCTTCACCCAGCACGGCTGCCTCGGGCCTGTGCCAGGCCTGTGCCCCTGCTCACCCTGGCCAGCATGAGTTTTGGAGATCTCTGCCCTCACTTACTGCTCCTCCTGTTGTCCTGTGCTGATATGGACCAAACTCGCCCCTCAGATGAAGGTGCCCCTCTCTGGTGGCCTCTGAGGTGTCCCAGGCCAGTCAGGGGTGGTGCTCCCCAGAGCTGCTGCTGAGTGCAGGCCTTCAGGGAGACCCTGGTGGGTGTATTTGGCACGGCTCTGCCTGCCCCCTGCTCTGCTGGTACCAGCCCCCAGTGTAAACCAGTGCTCCCAGTCGGGTGATGCTGTGGCAGCCCCTTGGCCAGCCCAGCACCGTCTTGGGTGAGCCATCCTTTGTCAGGAGGCCTCAGGATCTGTGGTACAAGAGGACAGGGTGTTGGTAGAGAACAGATGCTTTCAGAAAAATTCCATCCCTCAGCAGCCCTTAAACCTCCCAGCCCCAAGACTTCTTCTGTGCACATACCTGACCTTTGATAGTACAGCCTGAATTTTGGGTGAGGGTTCCCCCTCTTCTTGCTCCACAGCTCACTGCTGACATTTTAAGAGCAGTGGTCTTGATCTCACATGATAAGCTAAATCCAAACCTCATGAGGCTGCAGCCCAGGGAGCAAACAGCTCTGTCTTGGAAGCTGGGGCTCTGGACACAACTTTGTGGGTGCACTAGAGCTGTGCTGAGCTGTGCAACAGCTACAGCACAACCAAGAACCTCACCCCTAACTCACAGCCACCAGCAGGGCTGCAGGCATTGTTCAGACTCTCTCTCAAGCAGAGCCTGCAGCAATGGATTGTGTTTCCACAAAAAGCTGAGGGAGGAGGTAGGAACCATGGCAAGGACTGTGGCTGTAAGAACTGGTCATACCTACAAAGCAGGAGATGGAGGGAGGAGAAGGCTGGAGCTGCACCGTGCTGCTTCATTAGTGCTTCATCCCGACAAACTGGAGCTTTGGAACAAATCTGACTTTGTGCTTCCTCCTTCTTCCCACCCCCAACCCACTGCATTATTTCTCACAGAACAAAAATCCTGTCTCTTGCCCAGCTCTACCACCAGACCTCTAATCCTCTGGCTGTGGTGCTGGATTAAGTGTCAGCCCCTGAGAAAGCACTTCCAAGGCACAGTGAAGATTTTGTTTGTTGGGGTCTAACCCATGTGCAGCTCCCAGCTGCCTTGGTTGGGGAATTGTGCCTTTTCTTTTGCTTTTAAGCAGCCCATATGAAGCAAGGAAAGGAGGGCTGTTCCGAGAGACTATTCTTAATGGTCTGAAAATAAACCCAGTATTTTTCTTGGCTTATAGAGGAAAATGGTTGCCTTGATTGCAACTTGTTTCTAACACACATTTCAGACAGTAATGAAGACTGCAGATATGAGACTTGTATAGGTTCTGTTACACAAACCTTCAAAGGGTTTTTTACTTTTTCTTTCCATTTTATACCCAAAACTCTGCCTGGTATAGCTAAGGACTTCTAATGGCTTTTTGGGAAAAGGAGCTTTATCTCAGGTGCTAAAGCTGGGAGCCACCTTCTATTCTTTGCCATACTGACAAAAGGTTAATGAAACAGAGCTGGCATTTCATCAAGGCCAGCACTGAAAATTAGGGACAGAGCTGCCATTAAAAATAACCAGATGCATGTGCTTCTACCCCTGACACACCGGTCTTGAAATATCTCCCTCTTGGGCTGTACAGCTTCCAAGGAATAGCAGGAAATTACAATTGTTACACTGGCCAGAGAATGGATTTAATTTGTACTGTTTTATCCTCCCTGTTGGAAACTATCCTCTCTTTTCTTCCACGCCAGCTAGAAAGAGAAGAAAAAATTCAGCAAACCCAACCCATTTCTGTATGAAGCCTTCCATGCAGTTGGATCACAGCCTACCTTGAGGCGTGCTTGCTTCCTCTACCAAAGGTATGGACTTGTTTCCCTTCTTCAGGGTTTCTTGTGGCACATCCACACAGCTCATTCTACAGACAAGTTTAATTAAAGACAGTTGGAAAACAGTTGGTTGGTGAGTACAACTGGTACACCACGCTGATGCTGAGGTGTAGGTGTATAGGTGCTACAGAAAAGGATGTTTCTGGGGGTGATAAAGAGCTGGTTAAAGGGGTTGTGCACATGCCAGGGCAAAGCCTGTTGATACAGTTAAGGAGTCTGCAAGAGGAAAATTGACTTTTTGGATGCCGAGGAAGGAAGAAGCTGCAGTACAAGTAACATTTCAAACTGTCCAGGAGTGACTGTCCAAACAGAGCCTTGGCTGGTTTGGATTAGTTCAGCAAGCATCAGGCACTTACTAAGGAAACCACATTGTGCAAGCTCAGAGAAGGAGCTGGGCAAGTTGTAAGCATGTACACAATGGTGAGGTTGCTTCAGCTGAAGGGTAATTACTTGTTGAGCAACCATAATCCAAGTCATTTGATCTCATGTCTGTACGAGAGAGAGGTTTGCATTCATCTAAGCCACCTGTTTTCCTTAAGCAGGTACAACTCTGGGCTAGGCAGGTGGAAACAGCTTTTGTTGGACAGGTTGCTGGCCTGGATAGATGACAAAGAGCTGCAGATTTATGAGGGATGAGCAATGATAGGCAATTTTTTTTTTTAAAGATGAATTTTGTACTCTTGTGACATCACAGTGGGAATATAATTAGCTGTGTTAAGGCTGGAAAGATGATTGCAGTGACTGAGTTACAGAGGCTTAATGAGTTACTGCTCGTCAGCTGAGCTGTGTAAGGGCCTGTGCTGTGGGACACACGCAGTACAATGTGTCAGCTCATGGCTGATTTGAGGCACAGTGTGGTTACCCAGAGCAGAAACTGGCCTGAGCCCACAGCCTAAAACCCCTTTGCTTTTTGAAAAGTACCTAGCCATGTTAATTGGCTCTGGTGGAATGGCTTTAACAGCTCACATAGCTCCAGAGCACGGGGAGCCCCAAGCTCACAGGAGGACTGAGGGTGGTTCTGAACTTAGAGAGGTGTGGTCCTGTTCCAGCCAGGCTCTGCACCCCTACGAAGAGCCCAGCCCCAAGATCTGCACCAGAAGTGGTTTGTTACTGACTCAGGAGGGAGGAATCATAAGAATTCATTAACAGCACAAACCTGGGAGGTCTAGAGGAGGTCAGGGAGGGGAACAGCAGCTCTGCAGCGAGGCCATGGGAAAGCAGTGGAGCTGTTGTGCTCCAGTGCTCCAGGCCTGAGGTGATCTGGCTGGCAGCAGATGAAAGGCGGCTGGCAGGGCAGGGTGAATCACTCCTGCTGGGAGCCTTCCCTCCTTCAGCAGGGCCTGGAGCCAAGAGCTGCAGTGACTCACGATAGCAGCCTGGGCAGATGATGAGGCAGAGGATGGCACAACTCTAATCAATGCCTGTCATGGGGCCAGGCCATGTCAGGTCTGAGAGCACCCCTGGGGCAGGAGAGCTGCAGCAGCATTCTTGGTGGGGCTGCCATTGCCAATGCTGTTGAGATTTTCTGGCTAGCTTTTCTGCCTCCTAAAGCTTTATTTTCTCTTCCCTAGAGAGGAACAGGAGCTTCCAGAAAACCTGCCTCTCTAGCTGCCTTCAGCCCTACCCTGCCAATGCAGTGTTGAAAGAGGGAGGATGTGGAAGGGAGCGGGGAGCAAGAGTGAGAAAATGAAGCAAGAGAGGGAGCAGGACTTAGAGGGGAGAGCACAGGGGGCAGGGGACACAGGCTACTGTGTTGGGGTCTGTGGCACTGCCCCTCAGCCCTGGAATCAGGTGGTGATGGAGAAAGGAGTGAGAGGATGGGTGGGGAGGCAGAGGAGAGCAGAAATCCAGCAGCAAGGATGAGTAGGGGCATGGCTGTGGCTCCGAGGCACTGGAGTCTGATCAGGCACTCAAGCCTGGTTAAGCTGTGCCCAGAGCCCCCTCTCCTCCAGGTGCCACGCACACAGGCTGTGGCTTACAGCTCACAGGGCCACCACGAGGGGATGCAAGCACAGATGAGGGCTTGGCTGCTGTTTGTGTGATCCCTCCTGGGGGCTCCTGGCTTGACACAGGCTGCAAAAATGCTCAGAAATTCTGTGCACCTTCATAGTGGTCTGGATAAAATTTACAGCAAGAAAAAGAGGCCCAGGAAAAGCTGTTTGCATGGTAGGTCCACACAAAGAACACTTAATCCTGGGCTTTGCTACCTGTCACAGTGCATTACACTCCCCTGCAGCTGACCCCCACCGTGGAGCAGAGCTGCTTTCCCCAGCAGCAGGGCTGCAGTCACAGATCTGTGTTTGTGTTCAGGAGGGCTCCTTCCAAGCCATCAGACAAATGGGGAGCTCTGGGAGGTGGGGCTGAGAGTAGGCAACTGTCAAACCCTTTTATAGAAGGTCCCACAGGAATTTGTTTTCCTCCTATTTTTAAGTTGAAAAGGATCGAGTTTCACTGGAGGAAATAGTTCTTCTCCTCCTCCCTCCCACCCACCTTTCATTTTTTCTACAGCATGTTGGAAGAGCAGGCTGCTGTCTGCCTCAGGTTTCCAAGAATCAGGCAAACTGGAACCAGAGCACTTGTTACCTGCAGCCAAGAAAGCAAAGGGAGAGAGGCTGGAGAAGAGGTGCTCCTGTCTGCAAATGCTCAGAGCCGTAGGGTGCCTTTATTGGTGAGCTACGTCCCTTTTAATCAGGTTGAGATTGTAATCAGGGTTTCAGAAGAGGTTTCTGTGAAGTCCCCTAGAGAAAAGGAATACTCACATCCACTGAAGCTGCCCTACTTCTTCCCCAGTAGAACAGTGCCACAGGAAGATCCTGGGGAGGCAGTGCAACGTGCTGCCCTCAGGGAATCTCTTCTGCATTCTATCACTTGCAGAGGTGGACATTTGTGACAGCACTCAAACACAGGCCTGACTCTGCCTTCCTTTTAGAAAAAAACACATTCAGTCGGTGCAATGACCCTAAAATCTCCACGTGCCTGGGCTCTGCCAACACCACAGATCTGTGTCTGGGAAGACACAATAAAGACGCTCTCACACCTGCCAGGTTCAGCAGAAAGGAGGGGAAAACCTTTATTATTGACATATCTCACATTCTTATACAAATCCCAACTCCACAAGGGATTGGAGGACATGTCACTTCCTTCTCAATCCCACTGGAGAAAAAAGATGCTCATCAAAGTTCTCTTATCACAAAAGGAATGAAAACCAGAAAATACCATTAAGTAAACTTTGGCTATTATTTACATGAAACTGTGTGAGAAAGAATCTGACTCCAAGGTTAAAAACAGAAGGCTTAGCAAAAACCAGGGTAACACAGATCCTGCACACTGACAAACCTGCACCCTNCTGGGCTCTGCCAACACCACAGCACAGATCCTGCACACTGATCAACCTGCACCCCTTGCAGATGCAAAATGCACATCCATGCATGGGTGCATGGGCAGGGTGCACTCAAGCCACCAGACCCAAACCTGCAGCTCAATTCCCAGCCGATCACCGAGGATTTAGAGCAGGGGTCTGGCTGATGAGCAGCAGCCTGATGGAAAGCTTTTGATCCTCAGCATTCACAGCCCAGTGATTGCTCACCCACTCCTTCCCCATTCTGCTGACACTCATCAGTTTTGCTCAGCAGGCACACCCACCCTTCCCTCACCTGCTCCAGCTCATTTCTCCTGCTTCCCTCCAGTGACAGTACAGACAATGCCTCCTTTGTAGGTGCTTCTCCATGCCTGGTGGAAAACCTATTGGAGACTAGCACAGTTATATCAATGATCTCCTGTTTATTATTCCTCCTGGCACGGGATTTGCCATTACCTCTCTAGCACAGGCAATGGTTTCCATTCATCTTGTCTCAGCCAGTTGTTTGCTCGTTTGCAGCGGCGGGCTTCAGCAGAGACAAAGCTCCAATTGATGGGAAACAGAAGGCCAGGCTGCTGCCAAAAAGGGGTTTCCTCAGGGATACCCATAGTCACAGTCTCTTTCAACAGTGCTTGTGCACACCTGTTAAAAAAGCTTTGCCTTTGGACCTTTCTGATTACCTTTGTTGGGCACTTGTTACTCAAACATTTTTTAAATTCACATCCTTCCAATGCAACCAGTATTGGGTAAATAACTCCTCACTCCACTGAAGCCAGTGACTTACTCTAGAGTGTGCCAGAGGGCTGTCACTGGAGCAGGAAAACCCCTCGAATCTCAGGGCCTGCAGGGTGATGTTAGTGTGGTTTCAAGTAAAGTCCATCAGACTCATCAGCAGACCTGTTTCAAGAAAATTTAAGTAGATGTCTGCTCTCATCACTTCTGTCAGAATAACCAATTACATTTCCCAGGCATCGCAAAATACGAAAGGGCATTTTAAATCTAAAAATCCAACCAAGTTCTTGGGTTTTGCCCTGGTACAGAGATTCAGAAACACACTCTCTGTTCATGCTAACACTGTTCTAGCAGACGTGGCCACTGCCCCAGAGCTGGGTGTGTTCCATGGATATAAAACTTGAATGGGGCTTAATCTTTCAGTTTTCACTAAGTCAAATGTCACAATGAGAGTTGCAGTAGTAAAGTTGCTGATGTAACCAGCCGTCTGCAAAATACTTTGGGACTAGAAGATTTCTGCTATTTTTAGAGCCACAGTGTTTTCCCTTTTCAGACACAGAGGGGCAAGTAGGATGCTTTACTCTAATGTGTATATGGTGGAAACTGGGAGTCCTGAAAACTGAGGACAAACTAAGGAGATCAGATTTGAGTTTGCAAAACAAACCCAGCTGGCAGAGGGAAGATGTGGATTAGAGCAGACAAAGAGGGAGAGTTCAGCTGGGGAACAGACCACAGCTATCCTGGAGGAAGGAAGAACTTTTCCAGCCCTCCCTTCCCAACACTTTCACTGCAAAGCCTCACAGATTTTGACCTAGAACTGCCCTCTTCCTCCTCCACTCCTGCATGGACTGGCTGTCTGGGACATTATCTCAGCTCTGCTCAGATCCCACTGGGTTCTCTCTGCCTGCACCTCCCAGGCTCTGGTAACAAATACCTCTGAGGCAGAAGATGAAACCACCACGTTCTGGTTACTTCAGTTCCTTCCTTTTTGTTCACCTTCAGCAGCCAGTAGTGGCTCCTGGAACCAAATCACCCAGCCTGGCTGGAGCCCTCACCAGGGAAAGACCAAAGTCATTGCTGTTCAGACACTCCAAGTCCTGGACTCTCATTAGTAGAACAATATTGCTGCCTCAATCGCTCTGGTAAACCCACACACAACCCAGAGCTGCTTGGCAAGATTCACTTGTGAGCACAGGGTCAGTCCCTGTGCCCTCAAAAAAGCTCAAGGGTGCTGCAGTCAAGCCTTTCATATTCCACGTGGGCCTTCCACAGAAATGGGCACAGAGCCAGGTACAGCCCAGCCAGCCAGGGGCTACCACCACTTCAGTGGGCCAGGAAAACCATGTCTGTATGGAAAGAGGCCCTGGGAAGAAAGTGAAGAATTTAGCAAGTTAGAGAAGAGAAACGACAGAAAATGCTGCTGCTGGCTAAGCATCTTCATTCAGAAATTATTTGTAAATACAGCTCCTGCTCCTACTGTGGTTTTGCCCCTTGGCATTACAGAGGAGCTATAAATACAGGTACTGGTTATGCCAAAGCCTGGGGAAGGTGCTGTAGCCTGTCCTAAAATGTGGGCTGGCACCCCTGCTGTGCAGAACAAGAATGTGCTGTTCCTCCACACAGCTCTTAACATTTCAAGCCAGACAGAGGGAACAAATGCCCACAGACCTTTTTATTGTCAGGAGAGACTGGCAGGGCCTCATCTACACGCCCACAGCCCCAGAATGTCTTTCCATGAACACTTCCAGCGTGCAAACTGCAAAAGAACATTTTCATCCTTGGGCCAGCACTGTGGCAGGAGATTGTCCCAAGGAGGGCTGTCCAGGCTTGGCTCACAGCACTGTCCAACCTTGAGCACAGTTTGTTTTTCTTGCAGGAGAAGGTAGGCAGTGAGAGGCTTGAGCCTCTCTGCAGTTCAGCCTTTGGAGCATCCACACAGTTCAGTGTTGCTCAAACCAAATGCCAGCCTTGCAGGGGGAATGGGATCCCCATGGGATTTGTGCAGGCTCTTGAAGGTTGCCACCATGAGCAAGAACATACCTGTAAATGGCACGGGCAGAAAAATGGGCTTTTGTGTGTCTGTGTGCCTGCAGTGGGTTCACACTGATAATGCTGTCTGGATTTGCAACTGTCTAGACAATGGGAAAATTAGCATCATGAAACTGGATAGTTTTGTGAAATGCCCAGCCAAATATCTGGGAAATATTTTTGTAATGGTTCTCCTCAGAGGGAGATATGAGCCTGAGCTGTCCATTAGAGATGCAGCTCTTTTGTCTTGCCTTCTGGTGAGGGATGGAGGGGTTTTACTGAGCTTGCTGGGCCTCATCTGCCATGGTTTCCAGCCAGACACCGGTGCTACTGTGGAGGGAAATAAGCCCACAGCACAACCATGGCAAATGAGCTTTCTGTAGGCTGGAGCTGCTGCTTTTCTGGCACGGAAAGGGAATTTCATCCTAAGAGCTAGAGGCTAGGACTGTATGAACAGTGGTTTATCTCTGGAGACAAACAACTAGAGGCCAGTGTCTCCCCAGCCTGTTTTACAGCCTGCAGTTAAGTCCAAAGGATTTCTGGGCTGCAGGGTAAGAACTCACAGAGAGCAAACAAAACTCATTCTGAGCCTCTTGCCTGGAGCCCCAGGAGCACAGGGCTTAGAGATGCACAGGGATCTCTCCTCCTCTCCCCCTGGACAAGATGATGCAGCAGCCAGGACTGTGCTCACAGCTGAGCTGGGAAGGGCTTTGTCTCCATGGCCACTCTTCCATAGAGCTGTAAGACCAAGTTCTACCAAGGCTGTACTTGCTCCCTCAGCAACCCTAGGAGCTCTGTTCCAGCTGAGCAGAGGAAGCAGGAGGAGGCAGTCATACCTTTCCTCAAATGACAGGTAAATGAGGTTCTTGGAGCATCTCCATTCTGTGAGGAAACTGGAGTAAGTTCAGACTTTGGTGGTCCTTGGGAGCCCTACACAAAGGTAACAAACCTGCCGCAGCTGAGCCCTTCTCAGAAAGGCCCCAAAATCCACCAGGGGAGAAAGCCAGATCCAGAAGATGGGCAAAAGCAACACACAGTTGAGGAAAGACAAAAAATCCCCCCAGCTCCAAAGCCCATGCTCCATTCATGACTTAGGGCAATAAATCAACACCTTCCATTGCTTCTCTGAAAAGTTTCAAAAAAGGCAGGGAAGAGCAGACAACAGGCATCTCATCTTTTTAGAGCAAAGATGTTATCTGCCACTGGCAGGGAAGAGCTGTCAATTCATCTGAGGACAGCAGAGTGTAAGTAGCAGTTCAATATTATTGATGATTTTCAGCCAGGGAACGTTTGGCTTGGTTTAGCTTGTGGGAAACCTTGAAAACTTGCTCCAAGCTTTCAGTGGATATGTTAGAGAAATAAACAGATTAATGTTTGCAAGCTGTGCACAGATTCCAGGCAAATGTGGTGCTTAGACTGGGGGCTTCTCCCCGTGAACAGCAGTGGAGGCTTTTTGTTCACAGTGAACAGTGACAAACAAGGGGCTGGATACAAAACACAGAAGGAATCTTAATGCAGAAGCCGAAGCTGCCTTTGGTCAGTTTTACAGAGAATTTGCATTTTCATCTGTGAGGAACGAAGCTGAAGCTGCCTTTGGTCAGTTTTACAGAGAATTTGCATTTTCATCTGTGAGGAACTTGCATTTTCATCTGTGAGGGACTGTGTGACGTGTCTGGATACCGTTCAGCAACAGTCCAAAGAGTTCCTTGGAAGAGGGCACGGGGTTTCCAAAACACCAGACCTGCTAGTCCAGGGAAGGAGAGCCCGGTGAGGGTGGTTCTGGTAGCAGAGCCAGAGACACACTGGTGCCAACCAGAAAGTGCCAGAGCATCAGATTCTTGCTGGGATGTGGGCAGCCTGGCTGAGTAGGGCTTGAAGCTGATGCCCTTCTGCAGACACCCACAGGAGGGAACTCAAAGAGAAGCCAGAGCAGAGGATGGAGCTGTCAACCTTTTCTGTGGCACGGGGACACTGCTGATCCACAGGCAAGGAGGCAAGTCTTCAAAATACAGTGCAACATGCAGGAAACTATTGACACCCGTGGTGTTTTCAGCCAGGTCTCTCTGTGCCTGGGAGGTGCATGGGAAGAACCAGATGAGACACTGGGGGTAGAAACAGGTGTCCCTCTCTGGCAGGGCACAGCTCAGGCTCTCAAAAAGGCTGAAAGAGACAGGCTGTGGGGTGTACTGAACGTGAGAAGCTTCTTTCACTGATCCCAGCATGGCTTTTGGCAGTCTGGAAGGTAGAAATCAATGCCTGCTTATTACAGTTCATCTGGCCTAGCTGAAGTTGTTCTGACTCTCAGAGACAGCACAACAGAGAAGGTTGGGTTCTTTAAACAGCTGTCATGAAAACTCTACTCCACGTCACTGACTAAGATGAAACCACTCATCAGGGGGCTCAAAATCTGAGCTGAGCTGGTCCATTTTAAGGAAATGGCGAGTATTTGGCCTGTGTGCTTAAATGCCTCAAAACCAACAGCCACTTTGGGGAAAAAGCTCTTGACTCCTTCACTAGCCCTGATTTTTGGTGAGGTGACCCAATAATACAGTGAGACACGTGACAGAGCAGCACCATAAGAAACACAATCTGGATGTAGAAGCTAGGCCAGAAGCAAAACAGGTAAATACAATCTATTGCCCAGCTGGTCTGCAATACTTGGGGTGAGCTCAGTGGTCCCAAAATGTTGTATTTTGATTAGCCCTGTATGCTCAGGATTTTAAAGAGGAAGGCAGTTTTGCTCTTGAGACAGTGCAGAAGCATTTCAGAGAAATAAAAGCCTCTGTTCCCCCATTTTATGTCAGAGGAAGATACTAATTAATGCCCCTCATATCCTATTGAAAGAATTTCCTACCTATGACCAAATAACAGCACCATAAAGTTAACATTTTTGTGCTGCAGATTCTTGTTGTTTGACTTTCCTGAGCTATTTCCTTGCCCCCATCCATCACAACCTTGACTGGATAATTCTACCCCCCCTCCAGTTTTTGTAGAAGTAATCTTTTGAGTTTGTGAAGTTGATCTTGGCTCATGGCACACATCCCACATCTGTTTTCCTAGGCCTTACTGTTTGACTCAGAATGATTGCATTTTAACTTCATCTCCCCACTGCTACTGTCAAGTGTAAAACCCAAACCAAGCACTCCCACCACCCCCAGGGTGTACCTGATGCCTGGGGAGGCACATGTCCCCTCACCTCCTGGTACTGAGCAGTGAGAGGTTACTGGAAGAATGCTGTCTGCTTATTTATTATTCTTTAAGATGATACGGTGTGAACTGACAGCATAGGTTAAATACAATTATTCTGTATGAGTGAGTTTCCAAAGCTCTCCTTTTGGTTCTTATCCAAGATCCTTAAAAGCACATTGTTAAGGATAAGCATGCACACAGAGCAGTGGGATGTGACATATTCTTAAACTTGTCATGTTGTTTTTGCTACCTTTTGAAATTGAAAGAGAGAGAAACTGCCCATCCCTGTTCTTGGGCAAACTGCCACACATTTCCAGGAGACTTTGGACCAAACACCTCACTGCTCTATGTCCAAGGTGACTTGGCACAACCATCCCCAGGTACTGCGAGACAGAAACTTTCAGGTGGAAAATACTTGCTGCAAAGCTTGGTCTCTCACAGACCTTCCCAAGCTGAACCTTTTCAAACTCCTCACCCTCTTTGAAGCCATAAGCTCTTGGCTTCTTAGCACCTCACTGAATTTCAACAGGGGGGATTGCAAGAGAAAAATGCTGAGTTCAGTAAGGCAACATCTACATTTGAGATGGGATTCGGTCAGGCAGGAGCACATCTGTTGGGCAGGCAGTCAGAAAATCTCTGCTGGACCTCTGCTGATTCCTGACCTTCAGTTAAGTTTGGTTTGATATGTCTGGGCTGGATATGCTTCCCACCAGTCTGCATCTGGTAATAGAGTTAATAAATACTTCTTTCAGCATCATCTTTCCTGTGGTATTTTGCTTAGTCTAATTCTGCTACTAGGCAGAACTCAGAAATGCAGGAATCCACAAGTTAGAGGGGAGGGGTTTATCCCAAGGCAAAACAGTAAATCCAGCAGGAAACACGAAGGCCAAGGGTTAGCAGCAGCTCCATGCCAGGATATTCCCTTTCCCAACTCTGAGCACTGCAGAGTTCTGCCCATCTCTGCTTGGTTAACCCAAGAGCAGGATGGGTACAGAGCTGAAATTATGGCATATCAAAAAAAAAAAAGGGAGTGAAGAGATATTTTCAATGCTGCTAGTTGGTAATTATTCTGAAGAATGAACAGTAAGGGAAATACCTTTCACAGGGGCACATCACTATGATTTGGGAAAAAGGTGAAGTTTTCAAACTCCTGCATAGCTCTCTGGTTGCAATTAGGAATTGTTAGCTCAGTCAGGCATGGAGTGCCTCCTTGCCAATGTCCGAGTCTTGTTTTGTCTCTGATTATTCCACATTCTGCTTTTAAGAGACAGCTCATGTTTGATGTTGCTGTGTCAATATATAAGGCTAAATTCTGTCCCAGCATATTCTGACCCTTGGGGAAAAAAAGAAAAAAAGAGGGGGGCGATTTGTTTTTACTGGCAGACTTACTGAAGGTGGTAATTCTTGGGTTTGAGCTGCACATTTTAAGCCATGTGACTTTTGCTATGGTTCTTCACAGATCTCCTAAAATGCTACACTGGCAACAAAGTTGGAAAGCTGGACTAGGAACAAGGGTCCATCTTTCTTGCTTTCATGCTTGGAATCCTTCTCTGAGCTGCTGGGCTTGCTCTGAGCTCTCCAGCTCACTGCAAGGTGCAATGGCAGTGGAAGGGTATAAGGAACTGTATTAATTCCTCATAGCTCCTCACTCCATAAGAAAACCCAGGGTGGAATGCAATCATTCCTGTCAGAACATGGAAAACTATCAGGCAGAACAGCTGCATTTCCCTCTAGACATGCTGCTGGCCGTGGCAGGGAAGAGTTCGGAGAGATGGGCTGATGTTGGGATGCATTTGAGTGCAGCAGAACACACCAGGCCTCCCTGGAAGCGAGCTCTCCTCACCTCACCTGGCCCAGAGCTCCTCGTGTCCCCTTGCAGCTGGTGTCCCTCGGAGGCAGGAGAGCTCCAAGTCACACTGCTGCTGTTACAGATTGTTCTGCTCCATCTTACTCATGCCCTTGAGCCTCCTATAGTCCCTCCTTTCCTCCCCACCCAAAATAATGATCCTAGAGAACGCAGGGGCATCTTAGAACAGCTAAAAAACTCGAAGGCTTTGTAAAAATCAGGTCCAAAGTGAGAGCAACACATTTACAATGATCACCTGAGCACAGCACTACGAAAAATACCAAAAGCAAGAGAGTTGAACATTGCTTTTTTTTGAAACTACAGACGGGCTGCATTAACCACAAACGAAACCCAAGGAGAGCTCGTGTCTGGAAGCAATAAGAAACATTTGCATAACATGCACTGTGCATTTCGTTCTAGCAGGAGGGGCTCGGGACCTCCTTGGTCAATGGGAGTGCAAAGCCAGAAGTTCTCTCCCCAAAGAGGCTGGAAGCACTTCCTCAGGGAAGAAGGTGAGTCAGTGTCCCACCACAGGTACCATTTCACCTTTCGCACAGTCAGCCCAATTTCCAGGTGACCCCTGCAAGGCATGACAACCATTTTTGAATACCAGAAGCAGATAAGGAGAAAGAAGAGAACAGGAGAAATTAATATGATCCAAACAACTACAGAAAAGGTTTTACCTCCTAAGCCTGTACTGGAATTAGGGCACACAAGTGCCCTAAGTGGTGGTAAAACCACAGAGCAACTTCACAGGCTGAAAGCTGCTGGAAATGTGCTGGTGTAGCAAACCCTGCTGTCTGCTCTAGCCCAGAGGCTCCCAGCACAGTTTCTCTCCACCACTGTACAGTGAATCCCTCCCACGTGCTGAGGTTGCAATAAATCCCAACTATTCTCCACTGCAGGCATCAAGTGCTGATGGCTACATCAAGAGAACTTGAACAAAGCCACCCCACAAGTCATACTCACTTATCCTCTGTCTCACCCCTGTTTTCCTTCAGAGGAGGACGTGACTAAGGATGGATACATCAGTGCAGTAACAGGCTCATCCAAAGCCATGTCCTCACACTCTGTTGCCACGTGTCACATCAGGGCACAAACCTTCCCCTTTAGCATAAATAAGAAGGGCCTGTGTTTTTTGGAGCAGGAGGAATGTGGCTGAGATCCTTCCTTTGCTGACACACCGCAGTGCTAAGCTGCTGTGGCAGGCACCAGGAGGAACAAATGTAAAGTCAAAGGCATTATAATCTAAGGAAGGGCTGGAGAAACCCAAACTGAGATGTCATAAAAACATAAGCCAGAATTCATTACCGTTGTAACCAAAAAGAAACTACTGATATGCCAGTTTCCACCCATAAATAGCTATAGTCGAGGGTCTGAGTTTATAAAACATTGAATGACTTACCATGTGTTGCACTGGGTGGTTTTGGTCGGAAGTCCACAAAGGATCTCTTAGACAGCAATTTCTCCTGTTGAGACAAAAACTCAGAGGTAAAAACTGCCTTGCCAAGCCCAGAAGATAAGCACAAAGACACATTGTTTTAAATCACAGGAGAGCAGAGTGTGCTGGAACAAAGCAAATACAGACTCTTGGGGTGTTTAGACTACAGCCTGTCTGCCTTTTCCCAAGCTGGGTTGAATGAAAAAGCAATTTGCAGCGAGTTCAGGATTACTGCAGTCATGCCAGAGAGTCCCAGCTGCACGGTGAGTTGTTTGATCTGGGACAGCAGCTCCTTTCCAGGTAAAGCTTCCAGGTGTTTACAAGGTGGCAGCAAGGAGCTGGCCCACAACAACTGGCCCCTGATCCTGTTTTCCTCCATCTCCCCTGCCCAAGCCCCTTGCAAATGGGTCCCACTGCATTGTCTGCTTTTATCTAGTATAGCTTCATCCCTAAAGATGTGGTGGGGAGGGGCAGGAGATATCCCAGGTTTTCCCCAGCCCTGTTTCTCTGCCAGGGATTTGCTTAGGTCCCTTATTCACCACAGAAACAGGGCTGATATCCAGGCTTTAAATTTGTAATTCCCTGGACTAGAATTGATTGGTGGAGGTATGTAAGAAGTATGGAAAAACATATGTAGTTCAGACACTCCAGATTCTCCATGCTGGCTGCCAAAGAGATGAATCCTGTTGACCTCCATGGGATGGGTGGGTTGTCTTTGTCACAGAGGACTCCAAAGCAGGTCCAGTTTGAAGAAGGGGAGATCCAAGGTTGGCCACAAAGCTGGGAAAACGGGTTATGGCACAAACTTTCTCGCTGTGCACACTGATGGAGGTAAGCAGAGACTCTCAGGAATCAGGCTGAAGTTCTCCTTTCCCAAGGATTTTGATCACTCTGGGACATACCCTCAGGATATTTGCCAAGCTTATTAAAACAAACACGGGGAAGCTCCTTGAGGCAGGACCCCCAACTTCCCAGCTCCTGAAGGGCTCAACCCAGCAGTTAAAAGGCAGGAGGGGAGCACACAGCAGTCGCTTTGTGCGACACGGAGGGCTGAGGAAATTTGAAAGACAAATTATTCAAAATAAAAAGCAGTGCAAAAACAGATTAGGAAACTACTGTGCCGTGACTATTAATGAAGCGATAGAAAATATCAATCACTCCCTGGCCTCTGAAGCTTGCTGTGAGAGAAGAATTAGGAGATTTTATGTTCCAAGTACCAGGAAACCACAGGGCCCTGGTGCCTAGTTTTCAAAAGAACACTGAATCACAGGGAGAAAAGCAGAGTGCTGCAAAGAGCCAAGGGCAGAGTTTAAAAATAGCAGCTTTCAGTTTTGCTGCTTTTTTCTTCTTCTTAAGTGCCTGGATATAGGATCATGTCAGAGGGTGGATAAAGAGAGCAGACCAGCCCCTGTGGAGAGAGAAGTGTTCCTGAAAGAAGTTCTGCCAGTCGGGGGTTCTGGGCTGCTCATTTTGCACTCCAGCTCTCCCCCTCAAAGGAACCAGTCTCTCCTGATCCTCCCGTCTGCCCAGCACAGGAGAAGGGCACTGGGGAGCTTTTTGAACTCAGTGAGTGCAGAAGCCAGCACAAGTGAGCAAAGCCAGGGGCTGAATGTGGGATCCAGCCAGAACCATCTCCTCCTGGACACCTGCAGGGCCAATTCCCCGTGGCATTAAGGACACTTTTGAGATGCTGTGCAAGGATTGGGGTTTACTGAGCTGTTTGTGCTGATGCTCTGGGTTCTGTGTGCAGGGAGAAACCACGCCTGGCTGCTGTACACTGGCAATCCTGCTAAATCAAGAGAAAGGATATCTGAGTTCTGATACTGCTCAAATTTCTCCAGCCCTCAGACTCTGTACTATGCACCTCTTGAGAGACCACCAGGCCAGAGTCACAGCTCCTACCAAAGCAACCACACGGAGAGGTTGAGTGCTGGTAATTTAGACAGGAAAAGGAGACAGAGAAGTATCTCCTGAAATGGACAGTAAAGTTTTAGGTCATGCAGTGGAGTAACAGTGATGGTTTTAAAGGCAGAAATGGGCAGGGTTTTCAGAAAGAAATGAAATCTCATCCAAAGAGATTGAAAACCAGATATGTCTTTAAGTAGCTGACCTTAGAAGCCAAAGCCCTGTGCTTGCAGAGAGGCAGGATGCCCTCTTGGGCCTTTGCTTTGTCTGTGAAAAGAGAAGAAAGGCACAGCTGATGCTCTGGATAAGGCTGTCTGCATCTGCCTCTCCAGGGAAGTCTGCTGTGCCTTATGACTCACTGCTCAGAGGATGCTCTCAAATCTATAGAGGAATAATTCGTGTAATAAGGGCAGCAAGTGCAGCGAGCCACATAAAATCCCTTTTCCCAATTAAGCAAGCAGAAACACAAACCCTTTTCCTCAGCCTTCTCAGGGACAAAACAAGCAAGTTTCTCACTGCAATAAGCTATGATTGAAATGGAAGGTGGGGGAAGAGAAATACTGGCTCTGTCACTTGGTTAAGAGGAGTACACAAATCACTTAAACTGCTGCTGGCGCATTGTGAGAATGAATCACTGCAAGTTCAGTTTCTCCTGTCACCAGCAAGGACTTCCAGGCTCTGGTGTGGACAACAACCACAACAACATTCACAGAAAATCAAGTACAGTTTAAAACCAAAAATCTTGTATGGATAATTATGCTGACCGAGTCCTAAAGGAACATTTTAACTTTACAAATATGCAGAAAAATCCCAAACATCTGGAATCCGAAGTATTTCCTTGTAAAGGAGTTTCTACTGGAATGTCATCTGCTCTTGCTGTTATTTGAGATAGGCTGCTGACACAACCAACTGGACTCCAGTGCCCTGCATGGCACAGAGCTGTTCATTCCTGTGGCTCATGAAAGAACCCAGGAGTGCCACAGGCCAATGTAATTGCCATGTCACACGCACAGATTTTTAAGCAGACAACCTCCTGCTTTGACAGAGATAAGGAGCCCCACGTGTCCTAGAGATGCTCCAAGAGACACCCAAAGTTACTCCCTCTTGCTGTCCTTCAAAAGGACCAAGCCAGAACGTATTAGGAGCAAATCCAGTGGTGTCCTGCCCTCTGAGCAGACCCGAAAGCTTTTATTATGCGAGAAAATCTTTAAAGCACAAGCTCAGATCCAGTTCATCCAGAGCTTCCCTTGTTCATCAAGAGCTTCAGCCTTGCAGGTACCAAAAGCTCCTTCAGCCCAGCTGGCCTGGGATTGTCCCTTGCTCAGCTTTCAGTGGAGATCAGTGTGACTGCTGATAACAGCAGTGCAGAAATGCCCTTCAATGCAGCCCTGATGGTAGAAGAGTGTGTCTGGGAAAACACAATAAAGACGCTCTCACACCTGCCAGGTTCAGCAGAAAGGAGGGAAAAGAGCAACTTTATTTACAGATGTCACATCTTATAGAATTCTCAACTCCACAAGGGATTGGAGGACATGTCACTTCCTTCTCAATCCCACTGGAGAAAAAAAATGCTTATCAAAGTTTCTCTTATCACAAAAGGAATCAAAACCAGAATAGACGGTTAAATAAACATCGCCTATTGTTTACATGAAACTGTCTGAAGAATTTCTGACTCCAAGGTTAAAACAGAAGGCTTAGCAAAAAACCAGGGCAACAGAAGAGCTCTCACCAAACTGCCACTCCAATGGCTTCCTTGTGGTTTCTGCACCTATAAAAGATTGACTGGGACGGGGCAAAACTGTCATCCCAGCACAGGGAGGCAATTCAGAACAGGAGCAGGACTCCATACAATATTCCCCTCTTTGAAATGTAGGTATTGCAGCAGATTGGAAAAACAGGTGGCTTTTCCTCTGAGAATATATATCAGGGAGTGTTCTAAGAAGCAGGGCCAAGATGAATTAACCTCATCAACTACAGTAAACTCACTACAAAGTACAGGTAACATGAAGCACTGCATTTTCTCATTTGTGGCTTGGAAGACAAATTTGCCATTGGGCTCTTTTTGGAGAACCATTGCACCCTCCCAGAACGGATCCCTGGATTTCCTTGTACATTTCAGCCCTCAGCAGTTGTGAAGTACCCACAAATACACATACTCAAGCCTGGGGAGTTTTCTGTTTTTCATCTGGAAGATTTCAAAAGGTTTCACAGAGGCCAAAATGAAAAGGCATTGGGATGTTTCCTAGACAAAACCTTGTTTCCATTCTGCAGGAAGAGCTGACACTTTAAAAGACAACCAACCAACCACAGACATTGAGAAATGGTGCAAGACATCTTTGAGCTTGTCTCTGCCAATGCTTTGACCTCGCTGCAGTGACCAGACAGAGCTTGCTGAAAAGTTCTCAATACTTGGGAAAAATAGAGGCACCACTCTACCACCTCTCATCCAAAGCAATGCATGAACACTTTGTACTTCTGGAACAATCCTGGCCCTTGGCTGCATTTTGGGGCTACAGATGCAGAAGCAGTGAAGGGGGCGCATGAGAAGAGTAGGGGAAAGCTGGTGGTAATGATGGATAGTATTTTTTAACAAAGTTCAACGTGGCTGCTACAAGGAACAAGCCAGGCACAGGGGACACTGCCTCATGCTCATGTTTCCCAGGTATGCCCTGGATGGAACTCCTGATGGATTTCTGTACCCCTTAGTGCTGGCTGTAGGGTAGAATTTCCTTGGGGTTTTAGGGATCAGCAATATAAAGCTATTTCTGAGAGAATGACACTGTTAAGATGCATTGTGATACAGCAGCAAAACCCAGAGTCTCTGGCACAACTAGAAATATAAGAGTTTTCCATGTGCTATGTCCTTTTATGAAGAGGATGTGGCTGTGAACATGCACTTTGTTATCATGACAAAAAAAAAGCCACCAGCATCTCCTGCCACCTCCAAGTGAAAACATTTGTGCTAACCCAGTAATTTGTAAGCAATTAGGGCAGGTGTTGCATGTTTAGAAATCCTTAGGCGGAAAGGGGAAAGGTCTTCCAAGGAAGTGGCACTTACATTTTCCTTGCAACTTCTCTGTGTATCTGCATTACAATAAGTTCCTAAGCTGAAATAGCTGAAATAGCCTGAGTGTTCTAATCAGGGATCCTCCATAAAAAAATCCCACTGAAGTTACAGATTTTTCTAGGAGTTCAGGTTGGATCAGACTCCTGGGACCAAACTGCCAGCTCTCTGGTGTCTTCTGTGACAAATATAAGGAAATATGGAAGAACTAAACATCTCACATTTCCTTTCTCTGCACAGAGAACCTTACCTAAGACATTTAAAATACCTTTATCAAAGAACAAAGCTCCAGTGGAACCCTGCTAAGAATAAATGTGCATTGAGAGCAAAGACAGGGATGTGCAGCAGTGAAAGTCAGTTCAGGCATGTTTTGACACAGGAGAATTCTCACATCACAGCCTGGTCCCAGAATAACCAGCAGCAAAATCCTTTTGGTAATAGGCCCAGTGGTTTCAATCATATTAATGCCAGCAGACACTTGACCTGGCTGTCTTGCCAGCTCCCAGGTTCATGCTTTTCTCCTTTGTTCATTAGATATTTGAAGCAACAATATCTAATTCCTCCCCTGTTTTCAAGAAATAATTCCCTTGAGAAGCTTTCCCAGTTACACTTCCAGCTGGTTTTTGCCTTTGCATTGCTAGTTCTGTGCAAATCCAGGTCAACTCTGAAAATAAACCCCTGGCATTTAAAAAACATTTCACTCTGATTTTAGATGGAATTTTGAACCTTTCCAAAGAAATTCTTGTGATTGGCCATGGAAATCCTACAAATCATCCTGTTTGTAGCACTGGATTGGATGAGAAGTTGAAGCATAAATTTGCCAGGTGATATAAACTGTGTTTTCCACGTGTACATGCATTCAGATTAGTTCTCTGCTAACAACAACTCAGCAGCAGTAAAACTGGCTATAAAACTCCATCATCAGGTATTCTGGAAGCAAAATCTCCGAGGTCTTAAACACAATGACTGCCTATTGCCCAGGCCTACAGAACAGGACCAAATTGCTGCAAGGAGCCCACTTCATTATCCCTGCACTGGATGAGCTGGACCAGCATTAAGGCCCCAGTGTCAGGCATTGCAAGGCAGCCCCTGCCCTCAGGAATTTGAGATCTAAACCAGATAAAGCAGAGAACAGCCCTGAATTGCCTTTTCCTATGCTGAAATATTTCAGATGAATAAAGCTGCAGGTTTTGGCAGGCAGTATCCAGCTCCAAACAATTTGCTTTGTATCCAGACTGCTTAAAAGATACCAGGGTGAATTCTTCCCATTGATTTCATTTTGGGAAGAGTCCCAGGTCTTTGGTTGAACTCCATTTTTTGATTGCACCTTATAACTCTGCCAAACAAATATCCATCCAAAGGAACAGCGTTACCTCCAGCAGCCCAGGCTAATGCCAGTGCTAATGCCAGTGGAGCTCAGGCACCTCCTGCTCTTGTTTCTCCTCCAGGACCACGTGGCCACCACGATCCAAATGGGAAACAACCCTTTGTGTGCACTCAGGAGCGAGGCTGAGGTACCACAGTTCTGATGTGATGTCAGCACTGCCCACGCCTGTGCTCCTGCCAGGGCTGGAGCCCCGGGAGCCTCCTCCAGGAACCCAAACCAGTCGCTCACATCTCATTTCTGCCTCAGTTCTACTGAGGAGTTTTCCTGCTGCGATTCCCGTGGAACAATATTTTAAGCAAATACTGATGATTGGAGAGGCAAGTTAAGGGAAGGCGTGTAGTAGCTGGAAATCAGGTCCATTACACTGTATTAAATATTAAGCTCAGTGTTGTAAGCCAGACAATTGCATACTGAATTAATAATGTTATTTATTCCATTTAGTGGATTATGGAGGACACTTAATCATCCTGGCGTTTTAAATCAGAGCTGGCATCAACAGCTCAGCTCTGAGAGGATTTTACAGAGACACAGAGATGGATTGAGTAGCTGGAGGTGAAGAGAGTGCAAATGTGTGAAATACAGCAGGTTTGGTAATAATAAAGTTATATGGCCTTGATTGTTCATTTGGATACTAATGCTCCAGCAACACCTAAGAAAGCATAAGCAAATCCCCAAAGGTAAGCTTGAGCTGGAGCTTCTGTAGCATCTGAAGGAACTCTCTCCTTTTTGCAAAAGTTACAAGTTTTCAAGCAAAACCCAAAAGTTTTCGCTCAATTAAAACACGAAAATGTCATGGGAAATTCTGAAGGTTTTTTTTTTGGCAAAGTGTAGATAAAATAATAAACAGATCTGAGGATGAAAAAAAATATATTGATACAGCTGTCTGAAAGCAGTTTTAATTTTTTTTTTTTTAAACCCAGAGTGGTCAATTATTTTTCCAGACTTCAACACCGAAAAATCAAAGAAATTTTTGCAGAAAGTTTCAGCAGTAGGAATCCTACCTTTTAAAATATAGGTATTAAATTATTTAAGAGGTCCAATTAGGACACCCAAGGTATCTCCCCTCTCATTATTCTTTAATTTTTTTACTTCCTAATTTTGGGCTCTCTGATTGCCATCTTTTTTAGTTGTATGAAGAAATGGCTCCCCAGGCATCACGCAAGAATCCACATTTTCCCCCATCACTCAGCAGGAACACCCTATCACTCCTTAGGCACATTTCTCAACCTTAATCACCTCCAATTGCTGTAGGTTCTAAAATTCAGTCTACTGGAGAAAGAAATACCTGCTCTGCCATTTCCTGCAGCTCTGATTTTCGCGCCTTTCATGGAGCAATTTCATTGACTTCACAGGAGCCTATCTGGATTTACACCTGTGCAAAAACGAGGCAAGAAAACCTGACCCTTGGTGTGGAATATCAGGTTCATAAATGCGTTCTGTATCTCCAAGAACCTCCCCATTTGCAAAGGTGAACAGCTGTTGCTATAAATCAGACAGTCTGAACCAGCCATTAGAACTTCATCCAGATGATCTGTTTAAAATATACAAAGGCAACGTTTTGGAAATAAAAATCTCCCCTCGTGTCCTCAGGGACACCTTCTGTTAGAGAAAAATCTCATAATTCAAGGCTAAAATTAGTTCACTTTAATGGTCTTTCAGGAGAGCCATGATACTCAAGAGTAACATTGCCTTGCAAAGGCCTGTTAGATGACTTAAGGGATTCCAAACATCTGGTAATTTGGTAAATACTGCTTTGGAGACATCTAACATCTTTTTCAACTTCTCCGTGGGTGTAACTCTTTGCTGTTCGCTGGAATGGCTGTATCTGGTTCAGTTCCCATCGACCATTTTCTGTTTGAATAGGAAACACTTGCTAAAGTGTGGAAACAGCTGGCAGAGCTGGCTGTGTATGAACAAAACACGCTCTTGTTTCTGACCACAGACTGGCCTTTAAGTTCCAGCTGTGATTGCCAAGGGCTCTTCTTGGCTTTTTGGATGAGACCAGGTCACCCAAGATGTACAAGCTGGCCGTGTTAAGGGTTGGTTCTTGGAGCACAATGATCACTGTCAGCAGGGATAAAGCTTTGTGTAAGCAGAGGGGAGCAGGATGAGCAGCCCCATTTCATAGCTGGGGAACTGAGGCACAGGAAGATTAAATTCTTGGCCTCTGGACATCTCCCATCTCACACACACCAAGAGCATAAAATGTAGCTAAGGGGGCAAGATGGTTGGTCAGCCCTGCACTGACCACTGAGTGATCACCTGTTCCCAAAGCAGCAGCTTCCTCTGCCTAGTCAGGAATGGAAGGACCAAGTCGTGTATCACTGTTCTGATGGGCTTTGTCATTTGTCTTTCTCGGGGTTCTGAAGAGTTAGACATAACAAGAACGTGAGGAAACCAGTGAAACACAGAGCTCTGCCCTGAACCCCCAGACAGTCACACAGAGTAACAAGCTCAGCTCCTTTCACTCAATTCTTTATACTCTTCTGAGACCATGAAAAGGAACTTTATGATATGCTGGGAGGGATGAAGTATTAACTATCAAAAACTAGACTGAAGTAACTGAAAGCCTGCATTATTTTCTCTTTGATGTATACTTATGTAAATTCAAATAAATATGCTTAAATGTAACCTGTCTTCAATTCTAGCAGAGCTTATTAAATCTATTTATGTGAGACAAGCTAGGCTCCATGGAATGCCAGGAACTCCCCTGACATTTGCCTTCCTACTTAATGTGATATTCTATGATTACACATACCAGAGCCTTTCATTCAGGCATTTTAATTTGCAAATACTTTTTACATTTCTTAACGCCCCTGTGGACAGGCATTAAGAGTCCACTTTATTCAGGAGCCATCAATCGAAGTGCAGCGGGGCTGCCTGTTTTGCTCCAGATCACGCACTGAAATACTAGCAGAGTTTGGAAAACTCCTTCCATGTCACTCAGAAACACAATTTCCATTAAGAGCAGACACATTCTCTTAATGCTGGGCCAAAAGCTCTGAGCAGAGATGCAGGGGGAAGGCTTGGTAGCAGGCAGGCATAGGAAGGGGAGCAAGACTAACGTCCCCAAGCCAGCCACAGTGGGGACACCCACCACCTCCCCTGTGCCCAGGTCACTTAGCAAGCAAGAGCTGCTCTCCACCGTGTAAATCTGCCAGATATTTCTCTTCCCAGAGCCAAGTTATTTGCTAAGGGAGAAGAAGGTGTTACTAAACGGCAACAACTCAGTCTTCCTATAGCAACCTGCACACTTGCGTACAGTCCTGGCTCCTCAGAGGACTGGCAACCCGTTGTTTAGGCTCATCTTTTCTTGTTAGCTCTATTATTTCTGGAGTTTTTAATGTGCTTTAATAATGAATTTCTTCTCACACAGTCCCTGAGATGAGGTCTGGGTAAGTCCAGCCTTTCAGGCTGGCAGAGCTGAGAGAATCCTGCCCAGCCTGATGAGTACCAAGGAGCACAGGTTCCAGTGGGACTCCTACCAGAGCCAGCCACAAGACACCAACTCCTCTTCTGCTGGGCCTCCAGGCAGTCTCCATCACCCCCTAAACACTCAGCAACACTTCAGCTACTAATTGCAGTCCTTAAAAAGCACTACCTAAGAAGAGACTCCCCTTCAAAACCCTGTTCTCAAACAAGGAACACGCAGCCAAGCACCTTCCACGCAGGAGCTCAGCTCCCAAGGACACCTTTCCTTCCCACCTGCAGGACACGAGCCCTCGGTGGAGCCTCTGGCAGGCAGGGGACACTTTGTCAGACTTTAAGTGAAGTGCAAAAGCTCTTCATGGCAGAAACTGGAGACATACTGCACACCCAAACCAAGCTGTATCTGTATTTCTTCACATGCTCTTTGTAAGTGGAGTGTAATTATACACACAAGGAAGCCCCTGCCCTGCCTGGGTTAGGAGAACACCTCCAGCTTTGCACTAGAATTACCCAGGAGAGGCGAGTCAAGAGGCCTCTCTTGAGAGGTCAAATTCAGGTAAACGAGCCCCATCTGTGCTGCTTTAGAGCAACAGAGCACCAACAGTCCCCAGGTGTCAGAAACAAACCACCTACCTTGCCTTTGCTTGTGCTTTATAGTGAGAGGGTGCCTGGCTGCAGAAAGGAGAGAAGATAAAATCCAAGGTGCAGTTTGCATCTCTAGGAAGTGATCTGGGCTGCAGCAGTGAAATCTGGGAGATAAACAGCCCTGGGGATAAGTTGGAATGAATCTTGCACCAGCATTTTTGTTTGTAGGCCTGTTCCTTGTAGTGTTTTAGTAGGATAAACCCAAAACTGCCATCCCTCCATGTAAATAAAGGGATTTGTCATAAAGCTAACAGATCCTGCTCTGAAGTAGTTCCCCAGAATATGAAGTGACAATGAGGTGCCTAAGAAAATAACTTTCCCACTGCCTGGGAAAAACCATTCCTAGGATGGTAACTTTCCAGCTGTGATCAATATGGGCTTCAAGAGAAAACAGGGGCCTGAAAGACTCCGTGTATGGTCTGCAGGAGAACAAATGCAACAAATAAAACTGAGGTATTTGTAAAAGGTCTGTGTCTTACCCCCAATTATCAGCTTAAAGGTAAAGTTGTTGGAATGGTTACAGCCAGCCAGTTGCTCTGTGGGAATCTCATACACATCTGGCAGACAAGGAGCTGTAAACTGGTGCTTGTAGCCTTCGGCCACCCAGGAGATCATCCTGAGCTGGGTCCATCGTGCATTCCCACAAATTCTTCAGGTGCTGTTCTCTGGCTGCCCCAGGGCTACAAAAGGTGACTGAGATTTTTTGTTCCAATGCTTTTACAGTTGTATTGTGCCCAAAAGGTTGAAGCAGAGAAACATGAGCCTGTGGCCTCCAAAACCCTGGGGCTCCACCGGAGTTTTGCAGTTCATTTACACTGAGTCAGGATTTGCTGCCAGGTCTGAACCCCCACTGCCTCCCACTGCTACCCTTCTGGACACACAGCTTTCCCCTACAATTTCCCCCATCCTTTCCCATGGGCTTGTGAGAATAAAAAAGCTCATGTTTGACAATGACTCCACACAGAATCATTAGGTGTGATCATGGAGTCCAGTGATGGAAACCATTTACCTCATGGGTCAGTCCCACTTTCCTGGCCCAGGCTGCCACCTCCCTCTGACTCTGCAAGTTGGGCAGAACACGACTGACAGTTTTTAAGAGCTGTATTCTCACAAAACCAAAGTTATGATGGACAGAGACAAAGCATGCTCATTTCATGAGGAAATACACTGACAGCTCTTCCCCTTTGTGTCACTTCACGGACTCTGGGGCAATTGCAACAGCACCGAACATGGACTCATCCATCCAGGGGAAAACAAGGCTTCCTTCAAATCCTCTTTTATTTACTCCAGTCAGCTGTGCTGAGTGTATCGATTCAATCAGCTATTTCCTTAACCATAAAACCAGATGTGCGCCGTCACGGCTCATCTACGGGGACTGAATCCATGCCATGTAGAAATGCAGAGTAAAAATAAAAAATCCCAAGAAGGCTGAGATATGCTGATGTTTGGAGGTCTCAGTTTCCTAGGTAAATTGCTTTCTTTTGAGTCACATTTATTTTTGTTACCTCCAAAGAAATGCTGTTTTAGCCGCATTTCTTGGAAACAGTGTTGAGATCTAATGGGTTGTTACTGATGTGAATTCTCGGGGTGGAGAATAGAGGGAATGTAGTGTTATCTTTGCTTCTGGGCATCAGCAACTTCTGCAAGTGATGTGGTGCAGTGCACGCCATTCCTTGCTGAGGCAATTAATTACCTTGGTCCCTAATGAGAAGAGCTGTTCAGCTTAAAAAAAACACCCAACATTGGAGTCCCCTGGACTCAGGTTAGCTCTGGACATCTGGGTAGATGTGTGAATTAGGGAGGCCACATTGCTCAGTTTTCCTTTGTTTCCTCTCAGGCCATGTTCTGTTGTTGTCCTCTGTCCTTCTTATGGACTCTACAGCTGAGGCAGGTCACTGCAGCAGCTCCTCCTTGCAGAGCGACCAGGGAAATGTGGTTTGGCTTCATTCTGCTTTGCACTGCTCTGGGTACCAGGCCTCCAGGTCAACTATTTCCCGCGTGAGTCTAGGGAGTAGAGGAAAGGATCCCCAAGGAGGATTGTGAGGAGTTGTCCATCTGCTGGGTCTTTCCTTCACCCCAAAGGATGCTGCAGGTGATGCAGGTGGGGTGTGCACAGCCACAGTCCCACAGCCTGCAGATCCTGCCCTGGGATGGACACATGGGGTAAGCAAACATCTGCACATGGGAGGCCGTGCCCCAGCTGAGCCTGCAGCTACAGAGAGGAGCCTTTGTGCAGGAACGGGCTGGGATTTGCTGGCTGGAGGGTTCTTTCAGCAATGCAGCTGTAATATGCTACATGCCAGATTGTAGACATTCCTGGGGCAGCTTTCCAGAACGTGAATAAACTCAGGATGTATGTATAAACCCAGCACACAGTGTGGGCTCGGCGAGGCCGGGAGGTAGCATGGCATTGCCTTTGCACTTGTACAGCCTGGAAGGATTTCTTCAAGCCCAGATGTCCCCTTCAGTTCCAGGATCCACATGTGCTGATCAAGTCTTGCTCTGTACTGGAGAAATTATCTCAGAATAGCTCCCCAAAGCACAAAGACTCATTCTGATTGCACTGTCCCTTGGCTGCCCGTGCAACATAACACAGCCCTGAAACACCACAAATGTGAGCAGAGGGGCAATGGGAACGTGAGACAGGGCTGTGCTACTCAGGACAGCCTGTGTAGGCTGCAGAGTCTCTGAGCTGGTCCATCCTGGGGTCCCAGTCACAAGGGTAAGAGTCACAAGTGATTCACTGCATGGGGAAGTGTTACTTCAGAAAATGAATGATTCAAATTCAGGAATTACTGAATAGCATTCAGGCAAGCCATATCCCAATGCTTACCTAAACAGCATCTGTCCTAGGACATGTAGCATTGCCTGGAAAAAAAACCAGAGGGGAAATATGGCATCAGAGACAACAAAAACTTTAGAAAGGCAAAGTGTAAATGCATCTCCAGCAGCTGAGCACTCTCAGACATTAGGGAAATGTGCCTGCCCTGTAGATGTGGTTTCCTCTGGTGCAAGACCTCTCAAAAGAGTCAGTGAGGTCTCTCTGTTGAAACAATCATAGTGCCTTTGTTGAGCATAATTGAGCACCACTAATTAAAACCAAAAGGAAGGGAATATTTTCCAAAAACGTCTTGCTATTTTTCCCCTCTTAAGAGAGTTTTCTGACATCTGAAGACTGGGGCTCTGTGTGGGCATGGGCACGCACATAAATGAGTCTGGAGATGGCTTGTGCCCCTGTCATAACTGTGACAGATGCAGAGAGAAATAAGTCAAGAGGAACAACAAACTCTGGACACAGCTGAATGTTGGGTTTGAAAACAGGAAAATGTGGCATGTACTGTTCTGCTCCTGACCTGTACCTTACACTGTACTATTCTGTGTGTTGTTCTTTCTCTTCCCCAGAGAAGACAGAAACCAGGCCTTAAAACATTCACAATGAATTTTCAAATCAATAACATGTGAGACTTTCTCTAAAAGGTAAAGTTGTTGTAAAAATCAATGTCAGAGAGAGCTTTGCCAATTCAATTATACTTGTTCCTCTCAAACTGACACAAAAAAATTAAAAAAAAAAACAAAGAAAAAAGAAAAAAGAAAAGATGTGGGCTTATTTCAAGCCCAATAAATGTTCCTTGGACCAACATCCCAATTCTGTAAATATTCTCAGGGCTTCTTATGCCAGCTCCCCTCAAGGGGTCATAATGAACTCTAAATAGGGTTACCTTGTTTCAGAATCAGTCTAATGTCAAGCAGTGTTTCTGCTTGTGTCCACAATTTTAAAATAATGTTGTATCCATTAAATAGCATGAAGGCTTCCCAGAAATGGGAACCATACGTCAAAATTTAAACACAAATAAGTGTGATTAGACATGGCAGATGCCTAGAAAATATTCAGCTATTTCAGTGAGTTTTGGGCAAAATGTAAATGATTGTACCTATTCCAGTAAGTGCAGAACCAGAAAGGCTCCCACATTACCCTCTGCTTCTCAAGGCAAATTTCATTTTAGGATTGACCCCAGAGAGAAAGAAAACAGCAAGATAAAAGTATAAACATCTGTGCTTCTGCTGGCTTAGCTGGAGACTTCAAGGAGTCTGTGATTCCCTCTCGCAAAGACATGGAGCACAGAGCACCCAGCCAAACTGAATCCAGGCCACTGGGAAGGGCTGAACGGAACAGCAAAATCCCAACACACGGAATGTCCTGGTATCCAGGTAAAATGTTTGTCCAGTCCTTGTCAGGCCTATCAATAATCTTCCCACAGCTGAAAGAGAATGACTGGGAAGTACATGCCAACACCAGTAATTCAGGTGCAAAACCAAACCCTGAACCACCCTCTCTTCTCTCCTATGTGAGACATCTCCTATAAATATACACCAAGTACAAATCAGTTACAGAAACACCCTGGAAATCTGTACTTGGTTATCTTGAAACTAAAACACGCCAGGAATTTGGGTAAGTTTTTGCTTACAGACCATCGTTATTGGCACTTGATCAGATGCAGATAAGTTGGGTTTCCAGCTTGGAAAGAGAATAATGCAAAAGGAATTGGAATAGATTAATTTCACATGTTTCATTTCAGGACAGGTAGGGGTTTTTTTAAGCATTAAAGAAACATTAATATAAATCTGTGTTGTGGCAGCACTGTAATTTATAAGAAAGTTCTAAAGCTTCCAGCCTGTGAGTTTTTGCAATAATTAGAAGTTTGGGGTTTATTCAATTAAGTATCAAGTGAATAAGATTCAGAAGCTGTTGAGTATTTATTACTGTTTCTACAAATACTTGACTACATGCCTTGTTTGTCCCTCAACGGGAGAAGAATGGATTTCAGTGGTTTCCAGAGGAGAGTATGAACAGCACAGGAGCATGTTTTGAAAGGATGTGGCTTTTTGGAGTAATGTGAGAGGTTCTGAAGGAAAAACAGCTTTGGCTTTTTGGAACAGATGTCAGAACCCACTGCAGGCCATAGCAATTGCTACTGGCACAGCTAATCACACAGGACTCTGAATTTCTTCTCCAGCTCTTCAGCTCAACTTAGCATAGCAAGAACATCAGGGCAAAGCTGGAGAATGAAACAACCTGCAAGGAGTGGTCAGATCTGGAAAGTGAGGGGCTTGCCAAGACAAGAAATCAGGGAAGAGGACGTGTCCCAGCAGTTGGTGTTTCACAGGGGCGCACGCCAAATCTCCCAACTCACAACTGTCTCAGACTGAAGGTTGGGACCACCACTGCAAGTTACTGCCCGGGAAAAAAGGTGGGAGAGCCTGGAAAACAGAGTATTGCAAAAGAAAACAACCCAGAATCTAAGGTGCTAGAACCAACCCATTTGTGACTGCTTCTCCCTGGAGGAATCAATTCAGGGAAATCTGCATTCATTGAGGCCTTACAGCCTCTGTGGCAGAGCCTCCCTCCAGCACCTCGTTTTCCCATGCTGAAGCTCTCCCATGTTAATACATTTCTCACTGGGATACTGCAGACAGCTGATGTTGGTGAAAAAATTTGGAATTTGCAAAAGAATATTTCTAGGAAATGGAATTGTATCGCCAGGATTTATGATGAAAACCTCAGTAGACAGAGAGCACTGCAGGACACAACCCTCAAAACATTCCCACCAAGCCTTCGTTTCTCCAAAGATCTCTGCTTATGCTGTAGAAGCAGTAAAATAGTTTAAAAATACTGCATGGTCAATAAATAAAGCAATTGTTGAAGTACAGATCAATAGGTCAGCTGGAAACACTAAAAAGAAATAAAATCACACTGTTTTTAAGCTATCATCTCTTCTGTTAAAAAGGTACCATATCTGGTTATTTACTTAAAATGTTGCTAGACAAGAGGGAAGAGATATTAAAACCCTTCCAGACATTAAAGTATTAGAACACACTTTAGTTTTGTTAGTGAAGAAATGCACAATAGGAAGAGAATATTCTTGCAGTATCTTCTCACAAATTAACTGGCAGCTCTGAAGGCAGTTTCCTTCCAAAAGCCTGGACTGATGTTACATCTGATCTCATGAAAATAGCCATAAAGTCTGACTTACCAAGATGACTCCGCTGGCTTTAAGCCTCAATGAATAACATAACCCTAAAAATAGAGTTTGAGCCTATAAAAATCAAAACAAAGTTTGATGTAGAAACAGTTTTGCAAGAAAAAAATGAAAATATTGAATTCTCCATTAGGAAAACACATCTAATAGACCAGCTTGGGAAAATCTGTTTGAACACCATGAACTTTGTAGATCTCAGTATGAAAGGCAAAGCTTTTTGAAGAACATAATCCCATTTTTATTGATTGTCAGAAAACTGAAATGTTCCTTCCACAAGGTGATGAAAAAAATCCTGTTGGGACCTGGCTGTGGGCACTGGGATCCATGTGCTCTTGTGACTGAGCTGCTCCTGCACGGTGGTGATATTTCTCTCCTCAGATACCCCTGTGAGCCAGACTGTGCTGCCATTTCTATTTACAGGTGGGGAATAAAGACAGACAAGAGTCGAGGGCCAGATTTCCAAGGGCACTTTTTAATGGAAATTAAAGGACTTCCTGAAACACAGCTCAAACATGCCTAGACAGGGCTCCCAAACAGCATAAAGTACAACACCTGAACATTGTGATGAAATTTTAGAGCCATCTGCTGCAGAACCTGCTGGCTGCTGTGATCCCAGTGGCTTTCCTGTGCTCATCCTCACTGGGACAGTCTGGAATTCACACTGGCCTTGAGACTGAGAGAGATGCAGCTTCTAAAATGCAACAGGGAGGACACCATCGGCATCTGTTCCAGTCTGTTCATGTGTTGACAACCACACCACATGGGAAGGTGTCTTGAATGCCTAACAAATGGTTTCCATGAAGTTTTGGGCAGGAATCTAGCTTTTCATGTGAATGCTGAAGAGGACTTAATAGATCTGGGAGTTTTTGCCAATGAAGCTCTGCCTCTGCTCTGTGTGAAGCTTGATGAAACGTTTAGCCATTCTCTTGATGCCTTCTGAACTTCTTTAAAGACAGGACAAAGCCAGTGTCACTCTCCTGGCAGTGACAATGCTCAGAGCCCTTAAGAGAGGCTGTCCAGAGGTGAAATTACTTAAAGCAAATCTGAACTGTTCTTCAGTAGTCCATTTCTCTCTTGGTTTATGTTTGAACAGACTTGGGATACGTCCAAGAGCTCCTTCAGTTATCCCATGGTGTTGTCTTGGATATAAACCTAGGAGGTGCAGAGCATCCATGCTGGCTGTGTTCCTGCACCCCAGATCCCTGAGTGAGGCTGCGAGCTCCCAGCAGATGGGGAGGGGTGGAAATTTGGGTGTACATCCCGCCAACAAAGCGAGCAGCCTTTAAACACACAGGGTTTCAAATGTGATTAAAAGTCCAGGTCGCCTCTAAGCCAGAAGAGAACCATCTCTCTGTCTCTGTGAAGTCCCTTCCTTTCCAGCAGCTGTACTGGCTGTGGAGGCCTGGTCAGAATGAAAGATGCTTTGCATGACTTTCAGTGTTTACTCTCACAGGAAGCACAGGATCCTGTCTGGCTCTTGGTATGCTCCCCACCTGACTCCGGCATGCTCCAGACAGCGGAGCCTTTTTACCCAACTGGAATGTGCTGCAGTTCAAATGCTGGGAGTAAAATAAGCAAGAAGGGCTGCTCTGCTAGCTGGGAGGTCAGGGCACTATTTGCTTAAGGGTTAGCATTGAATTGGGCTCTTTCTGTGTCAGGCAGGCAGAGGGGCACTGCACTGTGTGGCTGTGCCCGTAGAGACTCACAAACAGGGACTTCTGGGGACCTGGGATCCTCCACACTGCAGCCTTTGGCCATCTCTGAGGGGGGCTCATAAAGAGCGAGGCCAGGTTCGGATGGCCAAAGGGAATTAGGAACCTGCCTCACTCCCTAAGGCAAGGGATGGTGAGCAGGTCTCCAAAAATGGTCCTTGCAAGCAACATTTCTGTGACTTGGTGTTGTAACGTCATCTAACAAAGAGCAATTCCCCCAACCTTGCACTTGGTACTGATGTGTTTCACAGTGCACAGTGCTTGGGTTCATCATTCACAGGACGTGGATGGACTGGGAAAGGTCCAGACAAGAGCCATGAATTGAATTAAAAGGTCACAAAATAGGTTTCAAGCAGAAGCATCCAGTATTGCAATTTATTCTTGTTATGGAGTGATCTCATATTCTGTTGAAGCAGAAATATTGGGGAAAAAACTGATCAAAGACTTTTCATTCTGGTAGACAAAACATAGATTTGGTGGATGGGGGTTGAAGTGAGAATTTAGAGTAGCAATAAAGTGAACATATCTAATAAATGGAACAATTTACTAAGGAAGCAATCAAGTTTTCACTACTGGCAACCTCTAACGCAGACTGGACTCTTTTCTCAAACACGTATTCAGTTCAAAAGACATTAATTTCAAATTGATTTTGATTACCACAGCCTGCATTTTATGGAGGATCAGAACTGATGAACTCATGGATTCCTGCTGTATGTTTCTAGAATACAATGAATTGCCCTAGAAGTGTAGGAAACCTCTGATTCCCCTTTGTACAGATATTAACCTTGAGATATTTGTTACTACTTCTGCCCAACGGCCCTTACTTACTGCCTGATCACAAGTAGTGCCTCCCAAGGAAGGAGCTGGCTCATTGCTGAAGCCATGCAATTTTTCCTCCTTAACTCAACTTGCATTTTTTGAGCTGAATAAACTTAAGGAAAGTTCACAGGAACATGTGATCTGTAATTTCATACAATAACTAGCTGTAAACTCTCTGTCTGTGTTGATTCAGAAACCAAGAAACCCCCAAGATACATTTCTTAAAAACCAATTAAATACTCCTCTGAACAGCACACAAATGTACAATCTCAGGTTGCACATAACACAAAACCAGCCCAGCATTTTCTTCCTAATAAGCATAGCAATGTAAACACAACTACAGACATTGTTTTCTAATTAGAAGAATGTACCATGAGATGTTTACAGACCCCTATGGAAATGTACAGACACTTGGTTGCCTAGCAAATGAAGGAAATGGAAAACTCTCTCAGCTGGGACACTCAGAATTAGGTTGGCAAAGGGAAAAATAAAAGGTCTAGAAGCAAACAGAGACAATAGCCCCACACTGACCCAGGAAAGGCCAAGACAGTGCCAAGGAGAGGTACATAAAGGTGAATTTTCCAATGTTTTTATTTGAATATTAGCTTACCACAGCTGTGTGTGTGTGAGCAGCCCAACTGGGGCTGCTTGTTAGGAGGACTCAGTGGGAATGCTGACACATGGAAGCTGCTGTGTGGCCTCATCTCCGTGGGACATGTTCTTGATGTTGATACTTGGCAGGGTCTGGGAACTCCTCTCCTTCAGGGCAGGATGTTGCTGGGCAGACACTGCATTGATGGGACACAGATCCAGAGTGCTCCAGTGCGAGGCAGCAGCTCCTGCTTGTGTAAAAAATCAGCAAGAGAGGCCCATGTGACATGTGGAGGTAAGACCAAAGAGGTGTGCACAGCACCTAGAAAATGTGTTTTCTGATGGCTGAGAAGCAAAATGCTTTGGCCAGCTGGATTTCCAAGGCTGCACCGTTCGTGACTGTGGCCTGGCTCTCCAAAAGGAGAACCTCCTGGAGCTTCAGCACAGCTGTGGCTGAGAGCTGGCCCACAACAATCTTCCAACCCTGCCTTTGCCATGGAAAGCGAGTTCCTACACTGCTGGCTTTTGTGCTTCGAGAAACAAAAGAACTGAAAAAGACAATTTCATTTTTACTGCCATTGGGGCTGGCTCCAAAATAGAAACTTTGCAGTTTTGATTCTGTTGGTCACGAGGAAACTGTCCCCTTACGCACACAGCAAGCAGTTCTGCTTCCAAATTCTCACACCTCCATGCTGATGTTGGCTGCATCCTCCGGGAAAGTGAAAATAACAAAGCCTGATGCAAAGAAACAATATGTTTTCCTTGGGGTTAAATGGTCAAATAAATGTGGGAAAAGGTATCACGCACTTGCTTGTGAAAGAAACGAGTTTCTCAGGCATCCTCCCCCATTGTGGTATTGGTTACCACAGAAGAAACTTTTTCCATCCCAACCCCTACCCGTGGTTACATCAGACAAAGCTATGGCCAGGCAACACTTTCTTCATGCAACATTCCATCTCCCTGGAAAAGCAGGAGGAAACCTGTCTGTGCAGCAAGAATCAATCTCACAGCACCACTGCAAGCATTTCCTGGCCTACCAGTTCCTCCTTCCGTGCTGCTGCAGCTCAAGGGTTTTACCTCACAAGTGCCTGGGTTTGGAAGGGGAGGGGAGTGTCAAGTTGCTTTGATATAAAGATTGCTCTAATTTACAGGAGCTCTTAGTACCATGTTATACAGCTTAACCACATACATGAATCCTGGATATAACTTGCAGGGAATTTGGTTTTAATGTGAACCCTTGGATTTTATGTATAGGAAAAAGCCAAGCAATTTCAGATTGTTTATGATGGGGTGGTGGGAACGTAGGTGAAATTAACTCCATAATAATCAGCCAGCTCTGCTTTTGGCCAAACAACTTCTACGCCTAGCAAATGGTGTTTGCAGCATTTTTAATCCCTTTTAATCCCACTTTTATCCCATAGACACTTCAGATCGGCAGTTTTCAACCCTCATGAAGTTTATTTTCCAGTGCAAACAGAAGGCTTTAAACTTGTGGAATTTTAACTTGCAGATAATATCCTTCTTACCCCTCCTGGACCCTCAGCAATAGCACATCACCCTCTGTGGTTCTGTGGAGCACAGGGATACAGCCACTGCCCAGAAAAACAGCTGTATTTGTGTCACTCAGCCCCAGGATTTCTGCACAACTAGAAATTTTGCCTGGCTTTAACACACAGGAATACAAGGTGTGGTGGAGCAGGGGGAAGGGATGTTTGCAATGGCTCGAATCTACAAAGATGGTTTCCAGCTGCATTTCACATATGATTTGAGGTTTGGATGAAGTTTTAACAGAATTTCTCCATGAATTATGCAAGAGGCTGCTGGAATGCTGCAAGTACACAGAGGCACAAAGAGACTTGTTGAAGCAGCCCTCAGACAACCCGCTGCCATCTGACACACGAACCAAATCAAAGGCCACTCCAAAAGGCAGAGAGTCTCATGCTGGGGAGGGAAAGGGAGGAGAGGACCCCAGTGCTGCGGGTGCCGAGGTGGGGACAGGCGGTGGGTGACCTGCTGCAGTACAGCACTAGATGGTGCTGTATTTTACAAATAACTCTGCCTCCTGGGTCCCTTCGTGTTGGATGCAGGCTCAAAGATGTGGCAAACACACAGAGGCTCCTTTTGAGAAACGTTGCTGCTCTTTTCAAGGAAAGTGTGGATTTTCCTTTCTGTCTGTTTATAGCACAGGAGTTATACGGGCTATGAATTTGTAACTGGGGAGTTGCCAGTTCAACTCTCCAAGTGCTGCTGTTTCACTTGGGTGTGTGATGGGAACTTCAGAGCACTGTAGAAGTGTCAGGAACAACACAGTGTCCATGTTTACCTTTCTCAGCCTCTTGCTCCTGGTTTAGGCTGGTGGCAGTCTCCAAAAGCCCAGCAGCAGAACTGCACTCCCTCACCAGAAGTTCAGAGTGTTCAGTTCTGCCAGCAAAGCTCTGGCCTGCACAGGAGCACTGCCACTCTGGGAAAGTGGGTGGCACTGAGCATGTGGCTGCTGCCAGGAAAGCCTTCAGCGGTGTTTTTAGAAAAGCATCCATGCTTGGGTTGTCACACTGCCACAGGCTGCATGACGTGAGGAGCTGGGACCCCACTTGCCTCCCCCCTGATATCACTTGCTGCAGTAGGGCTGTTCAGAGGTGACAGGGAGGAAGCCACGGGCACCCAGGTGAAGTGAAAGGAAACAGCTTTGAAATTAGCGGCCTAAAAAATCGCCTGTGGAAGGAGATGGGCTGCCTCCAGGGTTTACTCCTCCTGCTGTTTCTCACTGCACTTGTGCTGGTCTGTTTGGTGCATTTCTGAAGATGCCGGGCACACATCCAGAGCTGGCCCATTACCCTCACTCCCAGAGACTCCAGCAGGCAGAGCAGGTGCTCAGCAGTTGGCTGGATCCAGCCTGGGCTGCATTGGGCAAAGCCTTCTATCAGCTCTCCCTGGGGTAGGAAGGGCTCAGAGACACCTGCTTATTCCAGTTGGCCATCCAAGGAAGCAGACACTCTCTCTTCCCTCCTGCTTTGCTTCCAGGCGCAAGTGAGTTTGGTTTCCTGGCCACAAACAGGGCAGTCTGAGCCAGGAAAGGGTAATTAATGTCAGAAAAGATCAGGGACGCAGCACAGCACAGCTCACTTGGCAGGAGCACAAAGCAGAGGGGGGAGATGTCTTTTAGAGAGCCTGCAAGAGGCCAAACCAGCCCAGTGAGCTCTGCAGTGGCTGGGCCAGGTTGTTTACATGGCAGTCAGTCCCTTCAAGGGGTCATTTAACTTTCTCTACAGGGCACCAGCAGTCCAGACACAGCTTTTCGGAAGGGAAGGATGGGGCAAACATGGGTTTGCCTCTCCTCAGAAGGTGTGGATGAAAGGACGAGGCAGCTCTAGGGGAAATATGGAAGTCTGTAGGATGGAGGTTGGCATAAGCGGGGTCTGCAGGGATGCTCGATAGCCGAGTGAGAACAGGCCCACTCCTGGCTGTGTGCCGAGCAGCCTGGCCCATCACACAGCATGGCAAGGTTTAGCTTGGCAGCAGAGCTGGTATCTGGCTGCCAGAGCCTTGGAGGGAAGTCAGGAGCCAAGGAAACACCGTTCCAATGGGCTAATGAACTCATGCTCAGGAGTTTTGGCTTTGCTAAGAGCCAGCGGTTAAACGGAGAAGGAAGATTTGTGATCGCTGCTTCACAGGCTGCACAAACCCACCATTTTCAGGGGGCCTAAAAGGATGGGGTCTCCCACCTCAGGGAAAACCCAGCTGTTGTGGGATGTGCTGTGCTCCAATGCCAAAGCAGGTGTGGTAGCTAAATTAAATTAGGATGGTCCAGGATTTGCCAAAATGCAGCCTAGTGCTGTGGGAATCAGCACTCTATAGCACACGCCAGTGCTCTCAGCAAGATTTGCCTCCTCTTATCCCCAGGTCCCTCTGGCATCTCTAATATGATGAAGGATGCCAATCCCAAGGACTGTGTAGGGACTGAGGCAGGGATAAGCAGAAAGAAAGAGGACACTGTCTGCAGCAGACAGCAGGGCAATAGAGTATGTCATGTCATACCTGAGGATGCTATTTTGAGAGCTCAAGACAGGATGAAGGAAGTAGAGTTATTAAACTCGCTGGGAAAAGGCATTGGAAGTGGCTGGCACCTGTCCCAGACTGGAGAGAGAGAGAGGCTCTGCAGACAGCCCAGGAAAACCAAAACATGCCTTTCCTTTCGTAAGGAGGAGCAGCCAAACTGGGACTCAGCCTTGGCTCAGAGTCCACCTGCAAATTGTCTGCCACAGTCTGCTCTCACCGCCGAGGGTCGTGTGGGCAGGAGGAACTGTCGGTCAGAACTTAAGGCCAAATTCTTAAACCTCTCCCCATCCTGTTCACAACTAATTCTGACAGGGAATAGGAATCAGAGCCCTGAACTCTCCAGTCCTTGTTCTCCTCTTACTCATCTGTCAAACAAGCAAACTGAGGCACACTGTTCCACAGCCTTGCTCACTCTCATCCCAGGCTCTGCCTACTTCACCCAGCTCTCAGAATTTTGCTCATTCAAGTTTTGTCTCCTTAGAGTTTGCCTGTATCAGACATTATATTTTCACATGGAATTTACTGCATTTCAGCACATTCTCTCTAGCAAAGGCATGACTGTTTTCTGTCTCTAAGTGTGATTAATTCTGTGGCAAGGAGAGCAGATTCATAGAAATTCTCAAAAGAAACTCCATCACGGGGAGGGCACTGGAGGCCTCTCCCACTGCAGATTACTATGGGGAAAAAGGTTTAAGTTTGCTACTGCAAGCTTCACTGCTGGGAGAAACTACTCCTGATGCTGAGCTGCAATATCCCACCACTGTGAGAGAGGCTGGTCGTGGCTGGGACTGCCACACCAGGGGACCTGATGCCTTCCTGGATTATCCCCTTAGAAATCCAGGCTCATACTGGATGTGGCTGCCAGCACAGTGACTCTTAGATCTCACAGCAGGAGAGCCTGATGGTCAGGGGATAGTTTTAAGCAGAACAGAGATGTAAAAATCCTGCTTTCAATTAATTGCATCACCAGGGAACTGGAGGGCAATTTGGATTAAACTACTGAGGCTCTTTCAATCACTTCCCAGGGGAAGATCTGGCAGGAGTGAAGGATTCCGCCAGAAATGACAAATAGGGAGGTGAGTGAAATGTGGGGAGAGTTATACTTCTGCCCTTCATAAAATTCTGGTTTCTCACTGATCCAGGCTCCACCACTGCCAGCAGTGGGGAGATGTGGGGAGGCTGAAGCAGCTGACACAAAACCAGTCATGCACAGATGAGGGAGTCAGTGCAGAGTGATCTGTTGCTCACTGGGATAGAGGCTTTATGGCCCAGGCTGACCTGCCTGGGGATCCCTCAGCAAAAACAGAGCAGTGCCCTGCTACCCTCACACCCCAGTTTGTGTGTGGCCCAGTTTCTGACTCCTCATAAAGTAGCCTCTGTTCTAGAGGATCCAACTTCTCACTCTCTCCATGGGCAAAGCCAGGATTTTTTTGGGTTCATGCCTGATGCTGTCTATGGGATCTGCCTTGCTGCTCCTTCTTGAATTAGAAAGTATGCACTCCTGGCAGCAAGAAGCAGTCTCCTCTCCCCACATAATGCCAAAGACTCATTTATTCTCTTCAAGTTCAAATAAAGCTCTACTGTTTTGTGGTGTTAGAACGGGCTGTTTTTTGTTATATCGCTGCTGATTAGATGGGATTGCTTCAGCTGCCTCACAGCTCCAGGCTGTCAGGGCACCACTCAGCTCCTCTGCATCACAGGGCCTGGCCAGCTCGGGGAAGCTTCTCTCACTCCCACCTGTATGTCCAGCAAATCAAACCAAGTGATTCTCTGGCCCCTCCGTTGTAAATCAGCCCAGAAATTGGAAGTGAGGCTGGAGCGTCGCCAGCTCAAGTTCCCCCAGGCACAATGTAGCTACCTGGCTCTGGATATGACACAAAAGCTTTTTCTGCCAGAAAAGTGGAGCTTGGTGACTCAAGGCATGGCTCTAGAAGTGTCTTCAGGCCCTAAAGCAGCCATCCTGTGCAGAGAGTATAAAGGCAGATGGACTCAAAAAAGCCAAAAAACCCCAAAGCATTTTATAAGGCAAAGCTAATTTTTCAGTGGTGTATAGTTAAACAAGTGGTCCAGTCCAGTCATACCCAGAGCAAGAGCTAGGAGCAAGTAGAACAGATCTATCTGAGTTCAATTTACTAAAACAACATTCTTCCCCCCAGAGTAGCTGGAAATCTTCTGTATCTGCATTTTAGTTGTGTCATTTCTTTGCCTTTAAAAGTCAATGAATGCCAGATGTCCCTGATTTTAGTTTCCAGCAAACAGGTATCTTGCCCAAACCATCCCTTTTAAATTAAGCACAATTTGCTGCTAAGTTGGTTTTGTAAAAGTGAGAAGGGGTAGGGGGGAAGGGACATGAAAAACCCAAGAACTGCCAGCATTATCATGTGCAAAATGAGTCTGAAGGAAATTGGGGACATGCAGCTGTCAAGGCAAACAGCAACAGATTGAGGCCATGGCATGAAGCAGCATGGAGCTCTAATGAGCAGGAAGAGCAAAGCCAGAGCCACAATTTTATCCTGTGTTGATATTCTACATGAGAAATGATCACAGAGAACATTTATTGCCCCCCTAACAAGATCAAGCTTAATAACAAAGCCACACATGTTATTTACTACAAAGTTTGCCTATTGCATAAGCAGCAGTGCCTGTTGCCTGGATCCTTGCTGCCTGCTGAGGTCTTTTCTCTCAGGCTGGCTGTTTCCCAGAGAGGTGGGTCTGGAAAACCCTACATCAGTGTGTGAGAAAGAATCAGATGCTGTGGGATGGTGCTGTCACATGGATTGCACTGGGCACAAGCTTATCCAGCATGGACAGACACATTAAACAAACCCCAGACCTTTGTGCTGCTCCTTCCCTTTGCCCACAGCTCCCACACAGCTCTCATTCCCTGTGAGACACGGGCCTGTAACTGGCACAAGGAGCTTATCCCAAAGTCAGTTTCAAATTGGAGTGACCATCTAGTATGTCCTCTTGAAGTCCCCAAAGGATTAATGTCCACAGGGCCTTCTGCATAGAAACCAAACCCCATCCACTTGCCTGTAAATAGCAAGCCTGGATAGAATAAGTGCTTATAATGCAGAGAAATTGAGGATATACTGGGAAGAATGCAGAAAACTCCGAGATGCACAAAGAATGTCAGAAATGACAGCGTAACAAGATTCCAGAACTGCAGGGGAGCAGCACTGTGAGCTCATCAGCTCACACAGAAGAGACACACGAATGAGCAGCCACTGCTCCTGTACTTGGGGGCCTCCTGCCTCCAGCACTCCAAGCAGCAGCATGTGCTCATTATATGAGTTTCCCAGTGCTCCACCCCGGCACAAGGACACTCAGGGAAAGCAGGACCTATTTACCAGTGTAACCACCTAAATGGTTCAGCAGTTGTTGCTCTGGAGAGCACTCTCAGATGGGCTGGTTGTTACCTGCTCGCTCACACCACCTGCGACACGTGGCCTGAACCACTTCAGCTTAGGCCCTGCTAGAGTGAGTGTGCTGTGAGCCAATTCTCCCCCACTCTTCTTCCATGGCTGTGAGTTTCTTTTGATTTTGGCTACATCTCTATTCCAAAAAAAAAAAAAAGGAACTGAAGGGAAAAATTAATGTATGCCCTAATATGTAATTTTAATAAGACATATAGGATCTGCTTTTATCATATCAACTGGAATATGCCTGGGAGTCCAGCTGGGGTAACTGGCCCTAACATAGCAAAAGCAGAGGTTTCAAAAAATAGCCCAAATTCAGCACAATAGGGAAGGAAGATACATCTTTATCTGTCATGCACTGTTTTACAGTTACACCCTGTGGGTGCACAAGATTAATTGTCTGGGTATGTTTGCCACATGTGAAAGCATCCCAGGAGCAGTCACACAGGAATATGAAACTATTGTGTTTTTATACTTATATAATTTCCTCCCTTTCCTTTTTACCTCTGAAAGACATGAAAAACCTGCAAGGAAACAGGCTGCAAGGGACATGGACAAAGGGGTAGAGGACACCCATGGGCCAACTACCAGAAGAGGCCTCAGTAAACTGAAAAGTAGGAGATCCAGCAGGCAGTGGCAAAAAGCAGGGACAGCAGAGTGCCAGGGGGCATGGTGGGGAAAGCAATAGCTGATATTACCTCTGCTCCTGAGGAAATACCAGCACATGTTCTCCTCCAGGGATGAGAAAGGAAATGACAAAGCTAAAAAGGGGAGGACAGTGGGAGACCAGGGTTGGAAAGCATGAGGAATTGTGCCCTCCACAAACCCAGCTGCAGAGGGGCTGTGGATAAGAGGTTCAGGGTTTTCTAGGAAATGTTGAGCCCTTTTAGCACTGCTGAGATGCACAGAAAAAGGAGATAAAAGCCAGGCAAATGTCTTTCTCTACTTCATTGGCCTCCAGCAATCTGCACAGCCCTCCCCGTGGCAGAAGCTCTCTGTTCCCTCTCCCCTGGCTGATGGCACTGGCTGAGCTGGCAGACTTGTGTCCAGGGCAGGATTTGGGTCTGAGTGCTGCCAGGTTAGTGCACCAGGGCGCTTCAGGTTCCAGCTCCACGGACAAGTCCACACTGTGAAAACAAAGCTCCCCGATATATTGATAAGAAAAAGGAGATAGGAAAAAAAAAAAGGGATTTTTCAGCTTGGAAAAGAAGCATCTATGCAATCTCATCGTGCTGTTTCAGGTCGTGCTGCTGCCATGAGGTATCAGGCAATGCAACTTCCAACTCTGCTGATGCAACACAGCAGGAAGCAGGAGGAAATGAATTTCTGATATGCCATTTACCCACTGAAGACCTGCAGCATCAAACAGGCTGCCAGTAGCCATTTCAAAGGGAGAAGTGCTTGCATGGCCCTTGTAATGGTCAAGCTCCTGAGCTTCTACTGAACTACAGTGTTAATGTGTTTCCAGTGTTGGAGCTGCCAGGAAAAGGTGGATGGGTAATGCCACACAAACCCAGCTGGTGCTTGCCTGCCCTTGTTATCAGCTGGCTCAGGTTTCAGTGATAACTCTGGGCCTGAAGAAAGCCATATGCAATACAGCAGGGGTAACATCTGGCTGGGAGGTCTTTGAAACAAATGTACTCATCCTTCAATATCCCTGTTGGACCGGCAGGTCTGGCTGCCATGGAGTTCCACAAGATAGATTCCCAGATCTGTCAGAGCCCTGAATTCAGCTGCTTTAATTCCAGGGTTCAAGCATGACTGGGATTCTCAGCCTGCTCAGGCAATGCAATCCCCATCCAAAATAGCCCCCAGTATTTCAGGGTACACCTGCTGCTGTGCAGCAATGGGTAGTTCTGACTTACACTGACAGGTAACTGTTCTTGAAGAGATAAAGTTAAAGTCTGTAAAATTCATTGCACAGCAGAGATCTACTGTTTCCCTTCTCCCAAACAGTGGCTGACAGAAATGCTTCTGCTCTCACCTGCATCAGAGCTCATCAGCTCACAGTGCACCTGAAATTCCACCAAAATATATAGCTGCAGACACACATATATTTGTGTATATATATATATATTTTCATAGAAATACAGCCACATCAGAACATTTACCCACATCATCCCTGCCCAGGCAGAAGATCTGCAGGAAAAATATTGACAACACGTGTTGCTGCTTGGCAGAAATGAGGTAGAACCGCCCCCATTTTCAGGCTCTAAATGCAAAAAAAATCTCCCCGTTTGCAGAGACTAAAGAGGCACAATTGATCTTTCATGCAGGAGACCTCCCCCTCAACTTTCTCCCAGGTCACCACTACAAGGCAAGAGCAAATGAGAAATACTGGTTTCCTCCACAATGAGTGAAAAACCAGGGAGCAGGCATGACAGAAAGAATTTGTTAAATACTGCTTTAAAGAGCCAGTTCTACTCCTCACTGACCCGTGTGTAACTTTCTTGCAGCTAGCTGGGACACATGCATGAAAATGAGGAAAGAATTTGGCATTTGGGCTTTGAAAAAACATCTGAGAAAGCTCCAGCCTACTAGCACTGCTTTTAAAAATCCATCATGTTTTCCCTGGGGCAGTAAATTACATTATCTTAATTTAACAGATAAAAGGATGGAAGCACTCGGACCCCCCAAGGTAACCCCACTTCAGGGGTGGAGCTGAGAAAAGTCCTGCATCCCCCACCATTCAGAAAAGTTTTCATTACCAAACCCTTCTGCTTCAGCCCAAGCCTGATGTCCTTGACACTTTCTCTACTGTTCCTTAGCTATTTTTACTTCTTTTTACTTCTCCAGCAAGCAGAACTGTGAGTGTACCAGCCACAGCATCTCCATTTCAAATGGTTTGGCTCTCCTTTCCACAACATTATTTCCTGACTCTTTTTCCAGCCTGCAGCTTGCTGTGCAGAGGATTAGGATAAACTGAATCAGGCAGAAAAAGGGTTTTTTTTCCGGAAGGCCTGCAAATGCTACCTTTTCTCTCCAAGCTCAGGTACCCAGCAGCTCCCTGTTCCTGCCTTGCACTGGATGCACAGAAACCTCCCTAAATTATGTGCATGTGCGCAAAGGGATTGTTTTGAAATCAAACCTTCTGAAGTGTGTCTTGAGCCCAGCTCAACTTTGGACACACTGTTGAAATTTGGATTTAATTAATTCCACTTGAGTTTTGAAATGGTGCGATACATTTTTCAGAGGTTTTTTTCCCCCCCATTTCCTGGATCAGAGCCTCAACCACATTCATGGAAATACTGAAGGGGAAAAAAAATCCCTAGCAATAATTCACCAAGCGGGAACTGAAAACATTTGCTGAAGAAGAAGGAACCTCTTGGTCTTTGGATGCTGGGAATAATTCAACCTCTCCTCCCAATTCCCTAAGGCTCAAATGGCCCTTTTTCCAGCAGAGCTGTGGTTATTTGAGCAAGTTGCCCTGGGGACAAGTGCATGTTACTTGTAGGATTTGGGCTGGAAAGATCAAGCACATGGATTTGTAGGCAAGAAGGGCTTTGTGTTTTAATGAGTGCCAACAGCCCCACAGAAGAGACCAAGCTTGCAGGATGAAAAGTCCTCCTTGGCAGAATTTAACTCAAATATCCTGGAAGCACGCAGGGAACAAGAGACATCTTTGTCAGCATCATCTCTTTCAACACTGCATCATCTTGCATGCAACAAATGTACCAGTCCTGGATCCACAGAACCTCCACTTTGTGTTTTTCTCCTACACTGCGGGGTTTTTGGAGATGTTTCAGGGTGTACCATGTGCCCAATGAACAATGTTAATATTGCTCAATCAGCAGCTGCTGTCTGCCCTGCACGTGCCACCTGCAGCTGTGCAGAGAGGACCACGAAACATGGGGTGCTGTGATGCTGCTCCTCAGAGACAGAGCAGATTTCCAGGACAGGGAGCTGCCTCAGCCTTTGGGAAGAGGTGCCAAGATGAAATGCAAAAAAAAAGGATGTTGCCATGTCCCTCCAAACTCCTGCAGGTGCAGAGACTCTATCAGACCTACCTTGGTTGTGATGAAAACCTCATGCTGGGGCACCAGAGGGTTCCAGTATTCCAGTGTTAGCCTACAACTTCTTTCTTCTCCTTAAAAGATGGTGTCAAATTTCTGGAAATTACTTTCTTCCTCTGCCTCCCAGAACAGAATCCCATCTACATCACAGAGGCCTGGAAGGAGGATTAAGAAATCAGGAGATCTCAACAAGGAAATGGTACAAAATCTCTATGGTTCTGCATTTCTCTGCAGCTCAGTGAGCTGAATCCTCTCAAAACTTCCAAGGCCCTCTGGCCATGGTGGATGGAGAGGACTCCCTCTTCACTCAGCCCCAGCTGTAACAGCCCATGTCTCTGCTGGGGCAAGGGAGGTTCTCCTCATTCCCAGAGGCCATCTACATCCTCGAGGGCTGCAAGAGTAAGTGGTTCCACTTCCTGATGTTCAGCTATGCCAGTAGCACCCAGCAACTATTGCCAAATTCTCCCTGATGAACACTGGACACTGAACTTCCCAGACTCTGCTGGTGTTGTTTTCCAAAAATCAAACTCATTCTATTTACAAAAAGGGAAGGAGATCTCATATGTACAAATCTGTCAGAAATTAAGTCTTGATTAGCAGTGAGCATCTTTGCAAATGGTCTGCCAGGTGAAAATGGGTGACTGAAACTAATCTGAAACAGGAGTTAGATTCTGAATACTGGCCTGACTACAAGAAGAGCAGATTTTGAAGTAATTGCTCTCTTCTTGAAAAGCACTCAGAGCAGCAGAAAGTGTTACTGCGTGGTCATCACCCAGCTTCCATTATTTAAGCTGCTAGCAGGTAAAAGAACTGCCAACCTGCGTGGAAAAAACCATCCATCTATTTCCCATCTGTCATATTTTCTCAAATCCATTCCACATAAATCTGAATACACACGAGGCAAAGTATACACCACTGGCCTCAATTCCACTTCAAAAATATACAGCACGACCAAAGACAAACCACAATCCCACAACTAAGCACACATTTCAGGACACATGCACCATACAACCACACTTTCCTTTATGGCCACAAAGAAATAATTCCACCAGTTTTGTATACCTGTGTTTAGTGATTGCTGACTGGGTCTCACTCCAAGATTCTCGTCACCTTTAATGACTGCTGACCCTTAAGAAAACCAGCAAAACCAAGACTGGATTGGATCCAAATTTCCAGGACTGTAGACCAACAGTGTCCGGTCTGTATGCAATGGTGGGTGTAGGTTTTTGCCCTCTGACACTTTGTGATGCAGACAGGAGACAGCAGTGGAGTCTGACACCTCTCTTGAATGGCCACTGTCTCCCTCCAATCACTGCTAACCCAGGCACTGGGTACTGAAGGAGGGAGTTTCTTCTTAAGCAGTGGAAACCAAGACTTTAAGATGAAGAGTGCCAGCTTAAACTTCTGTGAATTACTAGGGATAGGTAGAAACTTTAACGAAACATTTTACCATCAGTAAAATGATTGTCCATTGTCAGATAAAATATTTAGGTGAAAATCAGCACCTCAAAATGTAAGTGGAAGACAGATTACCTCATTTTGATCAACTGGAAATGCAAAGGATCCATTTTGGTTTGAAGTAACTAACTCAACAGTTAAAAAACAAAGTGAAAAAAAATTAAAATGGAAATGAGTTGAGGCTTTTACTTGAATCAAGATGCCTCTTAAATGTCTTGGCATGAGCAGTGACTTTCCCAAATCTCTTTACGCTGTTTATTTCTAAATACCGGATGTCTGGTTTGCTCGGAGCGTGTGTGTGTGTGTGAAGTATTTGCCTGACTTGTCTGCCCCAATGTCACAATCACAGCACAGACTTCAAGAGCTCCTGGCACAGGGAGAAAACACAGAAAGCAGACAAAGGGTAGAACAGAACATCTATTACACTTGGAACTGCTTTTCCAGTAATATGGACCAGGGTTCTCCTCTACAGCAATCTGGGGAGTCTAAGTCTTGCTGTGGTCACTTGGCACAGAGTGGCAGAAGGGAACCAGCACAGAACACACAAGTGAAAACTCAGTTTGAATCCTCAGAGAAGCCAGTGCTTTTGCATACACCCAAGTTGGGTTTCTTCAGAAACTGTTCCTGTATTTCTGGGGAGAGGCTCTGCAATTCAGAATAAAAGCTTGTCTGCCCTGTGGGACAAGACATTGGCTTCTCACAAAGAGTTTGCCCAGCACAGTCCCCAGCAGAGCACAGCCTGTGAGAGCCAACACAGTGGAGCCATGTGACACCACAAGGCTTGTTAGTCCATCCTGCTCCTTGCAGCACCCTGACGGAAGAATCTGTGCTAATTACTGGTAATCAGTTGCAGACTTTGTTTACAAGGATCTAATCTTCAGCTTCATAGCAAAACCACTGCACCTAAGCTCAGCTAAAGATGCTGGTCATCTGCAAGAGTTGGCTGGGAAGGAACACCAAGCCTCTGTCTCCTTCCACATTTAGGAGAAAAGCAGTGTTCAAGCTGTTGGGCTGCTGCCAGAGCTATTTCCATCAAGTGAACCTACCGTGGACAGCAGGCCTGTGCAGTCAAGAATTTAACAAGCCAAAATGTCTCCCATGATATTTGGGCTACTAAAGACAGCCAGGCCAGCCCAGCAGGTTTCCTCCAGCAGCTTGCTAAGCTGTCAGCCACGGATGCCCCTTGCTGTCTCCACACACAGGCTGGCAGCACAAAGGGCCAGGCACGCTCTTGGACTTAACAAACCACAGAAAGCCCAAACCAGCATGACAGCAGACACAAACAAGAATGTAATTAGTGCTGGATTATAAATCTCTGGCCAGGTACCTGGAAACACTTGCATTGTGAGAGAAAGCAACAGCCTTGCTGATGGCATTTGGGCTTAATTTAGGTCACGATTACAGACAGGGTGCTCTGAGCTGGCAGGGGTCAGATGGCAAATCAAAAACAGGCTCGTATTTGTCTTGCCTCCTGCTGCTAGCCTCAACTTTCCAGCCCCACAGCCCAGACAGAGGCAAGCACTGTTCTCTCCTGGCCAGCTGGTGAGCAGCAAGTGTGGTGCAATTCACGCTTACTCTGCTTGCACTGTGTCTGTCCATGGAACAGGAAAAAAGACAACATAGTTGGGTTTTTTGCTCTAAAGAGCATTTTTAAATCAAGAAAGCAGAGATGTCCAAGCCCACCACGGGGAGTGTGCAGGTCAGTGTCTGCGTGGGCAATCTGAGTTGAAGACAGACTCTGCACAGCCTTGTGATCAGAGAACCCAGAGACAGACTTTGAAAAGCTCTCAGGGCAGCTCTGCAGCTCCAGCTCACAGCCCAGAATGTTTCTTGTCAGACAGGGTGACGAGCCAGAGCATGGCAGATCCAAGACCTTTGCTGGCTCTCAGGCACACGCTGGTGAGTAGGAACTAGCAGGGAATTTAGAAACTCCCTGCTATCCCCAGAACCACACGGTGCCACTTGGATCTACAGCCAGGCACGTGTGGCTGAGCCTTGTCTCCCAGCCCTGACAGAGAGAGAAAGGAGCCGGGACTCACCCAAAGCTGGAGGGGAGGTGTGAGACTCCAGACCCCCGTGTCCCACTGCTGGACCCTGCCATCCCTCCTAAAGCATTTCAGGGCTGCTTTTCATCCTTGCTTGAATGGGATCAAGAAGCCAGGGTCTGACCAATCCAGGAGGCAACCCCATGAACAGAGTGTGGAAGGGACTTTAACAGGAGCATTAATAAATGAACTGCCTTTTCAAAGGGCCAGACGGTGTTTGAAGTGTTAATGGTTGAAGGCTACTGTATGATTTAAAACTTGCTGGTGTGGACACTGGCTGGCTTTGTCTGAGGTGGTTTGCATTTCAGGCCCACCAGCTCTCAGTCATCTCCAGAGAGGCAAATTTAGCTGTCACTTGAACTGAACCCTGACTGACACTTCATGCTGATTTTCTCAGGAGTTTGGTGGCTGGTCAGTCAGTCCTGGCAGGAAAGCAATACAAAACTAGCTGCAAAGGTTTGGATCTGATCTAAAATCCCTCTGAGTCCCTGCAAAACATTCCTCTGATATCAGTAGGTTTTGGATGGGGGCCATCACAAACAAGACACGTGCTAAAGTACATCACAGTTATTTCTATCCAGGAGAGCAAAACAGGTTTCTGAGGGAAAACTAGCAGCTGGAGAGGGAAGTGGGAGTCTGGTCCCCCAGCAATAGCTTGTGCCTCAGTGAGTGCCATGTTAACCAAGGAAGGACAATGGTCCCAGCTTTCCTATCCTCCTGGGAACATTTGGGCTTCTGCCAACATGCCTGGAGATTTTTAAGTGCACAGAGCAATCAGGCTCCAGTTTCTCCTACCGGTTTGCAGATATCCCACCACCTGTAGCATTTTGCTCTTTAACCCCACACTGTTATGAATAGGGCTGTGAAGTACAACAAGCAGCACATCAGAAATCAGGCAGCCCAGGTTTTCCTCCAGCAAAGCAAGGCAAAGAAAAATTATTCAACTCAGCTCTTTGAAGCTCAAGATAACTTCCAAAGAATAGGCAGCTTGAAATACAAAAAATCTTCCAGCAGAGCCCACATTTGAGAGACAGAGGACTATTACTACAACTAAAGCTACGGTGCCACTGAGTGGGTCAAGTACAGCCATCTCAAAGCTCTTCTTCTGCCAGAGTGCAGTGTCAGATGCTTAAGGAAGGCCTTGCCAGAGGAATCCGTGCATCCTTTCACCAATTAACAGTTGGAGATCAAAGCTTTTTGTGCACACAGGCTGTAGGACAGGATTTGTTCCTTAGTGCTATTCTCTATGGCTCCATTCCCCATCACTCTGTACTCAGCCAGCTTGAAAAAGATGATTCCTAAACCTGGTTACATCAGCACTCACATGCCACAGTCAATTATTTCTCCATCAAATGGTTCCTAATTATGGGCAGTCACTTATTTAAGTGCTCAAGCCTGGCAAGGTAGGAGGCCCACACTGCCTCAGTGCCCTCAGAGCTTTCAGTGCCTGAGCAGTGTGGGGCTGCTGGGGGGGCACACACGAGAGATTACAAGGGGAAAGCACAAATCACCAGGCAGGAGCCAAGCACACAAGCACAGAACCCACCAAACACGGTCACTGGTGACACCCACAGTGTGTGAATCTTCCAGGGTACCCTGGCTTTCAAAGAAACCCAGTTTAATCTGGATGGGTCCATGACAATGCCGAGGCCGCAATCCAGTGTGCTATAAAGGATTATACTAAAAATATCCCTCTTTTCTCCCAAGAACAGCTCCGCAGGTAGTTCTTTTGCCATTTTACACCTGCAGTTACTTTGCCCCCTAGATCAGACTGGGTTAGGGAGTGACCATATGGGTCATACTGGTCAGGCCAGCAGGTGGGACATAGCTGGGAGTCTCCTCATTTCATTTAGCACAGATGATGACAACCTGACTGCAGCCTTGGATCTTCTTATAGAGAGAACTCTAGGCAGCTTGTGAAAAATAGACTCATGGCATTAAATACCAGATGGTTTTTGGAAAGATGACACAGTTGGGAGAACAACCCACTGATTAGTTTTGAGCAGCATACGACCATCCATTTTTCCTGTCTGCAGCCACTCAGACCCTGTGGCAGCAGGCAAATGCAGCTTAAAGTATCATTTTTAGCTATTAAAAAGCTGACAAGCCACAGTTTTTATCTGCCAGCAATTTTCCAATAACAAATTCAGGAGAATCATAAATTTTATTCACCCAATAATTACCAGTCTGCAGATCACTTATGAGCAATTGCTACGGGTTTGGGTATTTAAAACCCAGGTGCTTTGGTGTGGGCACGTAAAGGACATCACTCAGGTTTCTGAGAGAATCTTTGTGCTGTGATCACTTGAAAACCCCCTCTAAAATACACAGAAAAGGTACTATTTTAGCCAATCTAGAAATGCACTAAAAGCACACAAGTAATCCAGTTACAGGAAGGAACAGGGCAGATGCCAAACCTGTCAGGGGAACAGGAGGAACGCAGAGATAAATGCAACTTATGTTCTTTAAAAATAAATCAATACAGACAATCCTTGTTTTACTGTTTTTCCCCCAACCTGCTAAAATATGCAATTAGCTCATTTACAGATCAAGAATTGATGGCTTGTGGGCAAATTGCTCCTTGTTTGCTTCCCTTCACTCCTAAAGGTTGAAGTTAATGGAAAAGTTACTAAGAAGTTTCTGGTTCAGTGTGTCTTCTAAAGTTACACGAATTTCAGTAAAATCAAAATGTTTTCTGAGAAGTTTTCAATCCCCTCCAGCCCCTGTCAGCTCCCCACACCTCCCAAACAAATCTGTGAAAAATGATATTCGTGGTAAAATTTCCATTTGGATAAAGAACATTTCATTAAGGAACAGAATGAGACACTGAATACAAAGTTCAGACCAATTTTAGTCGAAACATTGGCTACATATGTTTCCCCAAATTGCTTTTCTTCATCAAATTTCTTTTTATTTTTCTGCATTTTATTTTCAGTGGAAAAAGATATTCTAATAAAAAGGACTTGGAGGGTCCCAGGTTGAACCATACAGAGGTTTTGTATCTCCTGGGTGCTTCACAGACCAGGACTCTGTTTGTTTGAAATACGCACTACATTTATTCCAAATAAACCCCATAAATCAATCTGTGTAATAGAAACCAGAAAAGTTTATGCAAAACAAATTCAGAAAGTCATAAATACTGTGTTTAAGATGTCATTTTTGTGGCTGGTATATTTCTAGGGTATGTTTTTACTGCTCGTGGGATAAATTTTTCAGAAACATTAAAATTTTTCCTCCCTTCCATTCTCTATAGGTTTATCCCAAAGAAATAACGACCCAAACTCTATAAACCAGCATTTATTGAATCCAAATGGGCACTTCATCTTACAGTAGCTTTCAATATAATCTATTTGATCTTTCAAAGTAGTTGGAAAATTATTTCAAGGGGAACTTTCACAGAACAAAGTAACTTGAAAGAAGAGAACATTTTATACCCCAAAGAGGGAGGAAAGCAATTTCCTCAGTTTTCCCCTTTCTGGAGTCCCCTCAGCCCAACTGCAGATGCCCAGATTTGGAGAGACAATCTGTGGCTGCTGTTGCCTGATCCTGGCAGCAATGCCAGAAGCTCACAGAAAGCAGGGCCACAAGGCTACCACCGTGACAAGTTCATCTTTGGGGAAGCTCCAGATTGCAGAGGAGATGGGAAGGAGCAAACTCATGGAAACTATAAATGGTTTGCTCAACCTGCAATTAAAAATCTACCTCTTAAAAGTTACCTTCTGTATTTTTAGAGGGACTTTATTTCCTGCCTGCTACAGCTCTACAAACTGCTTGTTAAGTCAGTGGATAAAAATAGCACTGGGGCCATAACCTGCTCAGCAGATCCAGGCACCTGCCAGTTTTAAGAATTCAAACATTAAGGCAGTAAAGAGGCACTGGGAGGGTGGAGACCCAGGGTAGATGGGGAGCCAGTTGTTGGGGTGTTCCACCAAATGCTAAATCCATCACTTGGCAAACATGGTGTTCCCTTTCTCTCTCCAGCAGCCCACTGCTTTTCTTTGAATTCATTCAACTCCCCCAAGCATTAAAATGCCTTTCTGAATAAGTTTCTTAAATTAACAGCAGGATATTAGGAATCTTCATCCAGTTTGAAAACCCGGTATAAATTTTCCTCATCAGACCAAAGTAAAAATGCTAATTTTCTCTGTCTCCATGCATGTGGAAACTGCAGGAGCCAAGCAGAGAATTGAGCTGAGAAGGACTGGGCATTTTGGGTCACGGGGGTGAGACAGCCAAAGGAAAAGAGGACAAGTTTTCTGTATGAATGTCAGAGGATTCAGAAGTAGCCTGGCTGAAGCATTTCATCCAAGGCCTGGATCACACCATTCCCTATAGCACACACTGCTGAAGGTTTCTATCTCCAAAGTCTGCTGTTCTACAATCCCTTGATGGCTAGCAAGTTTACCTGAGTGCTAGCTTCCCTATCCTAAGCTGTATATACTCCTAAAAAAATAAGATTTTGGAAGGCTTTAGAAAAAGAGGATTTCCTTAGCATGCTCTTTCGGAGATCAGATATTTGTTTCATCCTTTTGGTGAGGTTACAATCTGTACATTCCAAAAGCTTTCCTGTAAGCTGATTTCTTCTTTTGGACTGAATTACTGCTCAAGCCATACAGTACTGGGAGCTGTAACACAAAATCTAAACCTGTATCCACCAGGTTTTCTTCCACAGCTGCACAGCGAGGTAGGGAAGGGCTGAGGAACACTTTGTCCTTATTTTAGAGGTGAGGAACCCGAGGCATGATGTCAGGACAAATATGTGATTTGGCTGACATCAGAAAACAGCCAATGGCAGGTCCTGAAAGCCTCATTTTGGTACCCAAGCAATAAATGCCTCTCCTGCTTGAGTAATCATAGGGGTGTCTTTTTGATCTCTGCCCTTCAGATTGCAGACAAGCCTTTCTCAGATGCCCATGAAAGCCTTAAACCCCACTGAGCAATACAGAAACCCTGCTGGCAGATGCACACAGCGAAGAAATCGCCAGCACCCCAGCACGATGTAGGACCTGCCAAACTTTATCACCTCTCACTGGACACCTACTTCCTCCAGCACCCAAAAGCCTACACAGAGCCAATAACAACCAAACTCCAGACAGGAGCTACCCACTGGCTCAGGACTCTGAGAAACCTCAGTTCACCTCTAACCACTTTGCTCAGCACAAGCAACCTTTGTCTGAGCTAAGAGCCATGGCCTGGCACTTCTCTCTGGGCCAGCTACAAAGCTTCCCTGTACTCTACATAACCTTCCAGGAGAGACAAAGTCATCTGCTGCTCCGTGTTTAACCCAGGCAGGTGGTTTTACCACAGGCTGCTCAGTGGATGCTGTGTTCCACCCAAGAGGGGGCTGGATTTCATTTGTTTACAATTGGAGTTGGGGAACAGACTAGGGAAGGAAGCAATGCTTTTATGATGTGTTTCCTGAAGGAATGTTGTGAAGTCCAACTCATATTAGGGAGTCTCTTGTTCTTCTCTCACAATTAAAAAAAAATAGTCCCCCTCTGCTTATCTGTAGCTCTCTGACCAGTCTTTCATAGGAGAATCAGAAGGAGGTCGCAGAACTGACAAGAATATGACAAGACCCATTCCAGGAGAAGGGAATTGCAGGCCTGCCCTTCAGGGAGTTGCAGGCCATATTGCTAAGTTATAAAACTAGATGGCTGGAGCAGGTAAAGCTCTTCAGGACATCAGCCATCCCTGCCCCAGTCAGGGAGCTGCTGTCATGCTGGATCAGGGCATTTCAAAGGGAGCTGTGCAGTCACAGCCTCCAAAACTTTCGCTACAGCCAATTTTGGGGAAGGCTGTTGACAAGGAAGAGAACTGTAATAAATGGGTAACTCCTGTGACAAGGCACAAAACTATTTATAGCAACCTTGAACTCCACTGCTGGTTAAACCTACACGATGAAGAGACACCAAACAAGACACCCCTCCTCCTCAGGCAGCTGGATTAATCCAGCAGAGCAGAAAGCATCCACAGGGAGTCTGATACTCCTGTATGTTGACCCAGGAAAGGGGCAGCACAGCATGAAGCTCAGCAGAGCCTGGAGAAAGTCTCTCCTAAGAGCATCTCTAAACATTTGCCCTTTTCCATTCCAATGAGGAAAATCAAGTGAAAGAAACTTGGAGAGTCTTAGATGGATAAGAACTCACCCAGAATGTCTGCAGGCAGGCCAAGGTTTTGCAGAAGAGGCTGATGATGTTTTGGGATGGGAATGCAGAGAGGTAGGGGTGTGTGTACCACTGGAGATATGGGGCTGGTGAGTGGCCAGCAGGCTGGGTGTAGATGGGATCGGGGAGCTGCCATGGGAGCAGCACTGCCACGTTTTAAAGCCCAAGCAGGAGGTGTAGGAGCAGGAGATGTGCAGGAGCAGGGTCTCCCTCGTGCAGCCCTTGGCAAGCTGCTGCGGGGAGGAATCCTGCTCCTGCAGATGCAGAGGAGCTGTCAGGGGACAGAACACTCCTCCCAGCTCTGGCAGAGACTGTGCAGATGCTGTGGCCAAGTCACGTTTTGACAGCTCCATGCCTCAGTTTCCCCAGCTGTAAACTATTACAGGGATGTTTTGTGGCTGAACGCAGCCCGTACTCACAAGGCAAGCAGAGCTCTTTGGACAGATGATCCCAAGGAATATAAAGCATTTACTTGAGATTTTTTTCCTGTGCTTCTCTTGATCTTTGATGCTGACACCTAAATAATTTACAACGTGAAGAAGGAAGGAAAAGACCAGGAGCAATCACACCAAAGCATCCAGCCTCCTCCAGGCACGGCCCAGGAGTTTTGGGGAAGGAAGGAATGTGCTCCCACCCCACCCCTTCATCAGTCCTTCTGCACAATGACATGCAAGTGCTTGTTGATCAGTTTATGGATCTGGGGACTGACAGACTTTGAAATCAGAGCTTGGCATCCCCAGTTATATGCTAGGACTTGAAAGGATCAAAGCTGCCAGCATTTTTGAGGCCTCATGAATGAGCTGCACTGGTAATGGGAGCTCAGAATTCAGGATTGGCTCCTAATCTCCCCAAGAGCGTCACAAGCATGTGCACACATTCTGTGGGCAATTTGGTGGCCTTTCAGTGCCTGCATTCCATGCTGTGAGCTGCAGAAGGAGGGCACAGTACAGCCCTGCAACACATTGCGCTACTTATCGCTGGTTGCTAGCGTGAAGGATGCATTCTGCAAGCAATCCCAGGGCAGGTTTCCTACAAAGAGGCACTAATGACAACAAAAACGTCGGCTCAGCTTTTAGATTGCAGCTGGAGTTTGCAGATGTGGTAGGCAGGGATAAATACCCGCTTGTTTTTTCACAGGAGTGACTCTTCTAGGTTTAGGGACTGCACTGTCTTTGTTACAGGGTCAGATCCTGGACAAGGGCTGTTTGGTGTCCTAGTCCTTTTTAAGTGAACACGTCTGAGCTGGAGAAGAGGAGAAAGAAAAAGAAGGTACAGAGCAGCTCTGAGGGCACACCTGCCTCTCAACAGTCCGAGAGTGACCCTCTTTCATGTGATGCATCTGGGACACAGATACGAGCTGCCTCCAGTCTGATGTGGCTGGAAGGGGCAGAGGGCAGAATCCACGTGAGAAGTTTTATAACCTGCAGCCTCAGCGTCAATCGAGCAGCCTACACGATCTGTGTGTAGTGCACAGGTATAAATCAAACTCCTGAATGTGAGTTTTCTTTGATTAACATGTCCAACAACTTCCTTGCATTCCTTGCAATGCTCTTTGAAATTTGAACAAGCAAAGCTCTGTCCCAGCAGCCCCATTAAATTTCTTGGTGGAGAGAGGAGCAGCAGGAATGCTGGCTGGTCAAACAGCCTTTTGATAGACCAGACTTGCTCAGCTCAGAAATGCTGTCTGAGTGCAAGCTCCAGCTACGTGCCCAGACTGCTCTGGTCTGCCCTCATCCTCAGGTCCTCCTTGGGAGGACTGTCAGTGTGACAGCAGACCTGACCCTGGCCCTTCACTGAATGGGAATGGGACTTCTCCCCATTCCATGCCCTTCAATTCCAGCCTCGCAGGTTTGGAGCATTTCATATACACAGAGCCCCCAAAATCACACCATCATCCACCACCAGGAAGATACTTGGCATGTCAAGAGTCTAATTCTGCATCATGACATTCTGTCTTAGCCTTGTGACCAAAACTTTCATGTGACTTTTCTGGATTAATACATATTAACCAAGAGCCATGAATTCCCAGACTCCCCAAGCACTAATTCAGGCTGTAAATGAGCCAGGAAAGGGACCACTGAGACATTACCAGGAACGCCTCTGGAGCTCTTACACACCTCATGAGTACAGCTTATCAGTGTCTGTCTGAACTAGGAAGCAGTTATAGGCTGTAAAATTCACATCACGTATCCTGTTCCTGAGATATTCTTCTTGGCCCAGAAGTTAGTTCAAAGACACTCAAGTCTCATGCTTGAGATTCAAGACCACCTCTCTGATTTGCCTCCACCACATGGTGAGAGGATCAAATTCACCCTTTCCTAGGACTTACCTTCTTTTGACTGAAAAACCATTAAAGACTGACATGCTGCTCACAGACACGCCACAGCTCTGGACTCACTCTGGGCTTGTTGCAAAGAGGCCTAAAGCTTTACACTGTGCAAAGTCATCTGCTTGAGAGAACTGATTAAAATAAGTCAGACGCTGCTAAAACCAGGAGGACTGTATTTGTCTAAATAAAAAGGTCTTCTGAGAGCATTCAATGATCACAGTTAGTATGAAAATAGAGCACATGTCTGACTGGCCTGGTCAGTTATCAGTGGAGCTCAGTGCTGTTGTTTCCTGGTGCCTCAGACCCATAGAAGCTGCAAGCAATCCCCATGGGTCCCACTGTGCTCAGACCTAGACCTAGCCCAGCTCTCAGCCAGCAACTCTGCTGGTGTTTGGAATGGCAGCAGCTCCCACATTTTTGCACTGCAGGCCCTCAGTTCAACGCCTCGAGCGCCAGTGGAGATGCAGGTGCACACACATCTCTGCAGTTCACTATTCACAGACCTCCCGTGCTCCTCACTGGGGCACCGAGTGATAACTTCACACCTCCTAAGAATTCAACAAGGCATTCATAATCCAAGAGTCACACACCCAGCTGGCACTCAGAGCTGGGCGAGATAAGAATTTACAGTGATGGGCACCATCACTCCCTCTCCCTTTCACCTGAAAGCTTTAAATGCACAGTTTGGCTGGAAAACCTTGAAGATTTCCAGATTTTTGGAATCAGAATTGCTTTCATCAGGCAGCATCAAACTAAAAAGGTCATTCAGAAGTCTTGTGTGATTTAATAAATGTATATAATTTAACTGCTTGAGTTTCTTATTGGTGAAGTTAATTGCTGTATTTTAGTTTTCTTGCCATTTCTTAACTAAAAGCATTCTTGTTCTTTATGAGTCAGTCAGCAGGTGTACACATAACTTTATGTCAACATCTGATTACTACTTATTGCTCATTTAACTCAGCAAAATATAAAAATTGGACCATGTCTCTAGGAAAATAAATAAAAGGAGAATGCTGTGGAGTTAGAGCAGAGAAGTTTTTTTTTAAAAAATCAAAACAGGAGAGGTTTTCTTGAATATTTTTTCCAAGCACTGTTGTTATAGGTGTTTCCTGAGGAAGTGACGGACTTCCCCCATTCCATGACTTGCACCCTTTAGTTTCTATTTTTTTTTCTTTAAGCACAGAGTCCAAGAGGTTCAAGCAGGCCAGCACAGTGGACAGTTATTTCACTTTGCTGCTAGAATGAGCTGATAGGAAGAGAACCAGACTTTTTTGTACTCCAGTAAAGCAAAGCAGGGCATAGAGGCAGCAGTGTGCTTAATTTTAGGCAGGTGCCTTGCTAAGCTGTGGCCACTACAAGCCACACAAACCCATCAGTGAAATTAAACATAATTTAGTTATTTTTATGACCGTGCTTCGGCGCAGGGCTCCTGCAATTGGAAGCCACCTGGCTGGGGATGGGTTTATGTTCTGCATTTCCAGAGCTCCCTGCCCAGCATGGTTAGGGCAGGGAGAGGGCTCCTGAGACCTCAGCTCCTTCTCCATAGGAGCTGCTCCAGCACCGGGATCTTATGGGGGTCCCCTGAGGGCTTGGGTTCTGTCCTTTGTTGCCACCAACAGCCAACACACCGGTCCTGTGGCGGCCAATCCTCTGCATATGAGGTGGAAGGTGGAAGGTGGAAGGGCAGCTCTTTATGCCGGCCAGTATGGACCCAATTCTTGTTTCTTCCACCCCAAGGTGATGATCCCAACAACTTCACATCACCTTTCCCAGGAAAAGGTGACAGGTTCTGCACCTAACCCACAAATATCCCCAGCTGAGGGGGGAGGGAAGTGGATTCTACAGTTGGTTTAGCTCTTTTAGAGAGAGGAGCAGCTCATAAAGACAGAGCTTCAGGCATGTTGAAAGCTTTAGAGAAAAGCAGGTTCAGATCAGCAGTGAGCTCTAACCCACATGTGCAGATATGTAGATTATCCTCTAAAATTAACACCTAGGATGGTGCTGGTAGATTTGTAAAAATAAAGAGAGAAGCCCTTGGTAGCTGTGCTGGTGCAGCTATTGGGATTCAGTCACTAAAACACCCATTATTTGACCTCTCCTTGCATACGTGGATTCAACTCTACAGTATCACACCTTCTAAGCAGAACACGTCAGCCCAGAGGCTTCACTGCACCTCACATTCAGGCAGAGACAGCTTCATTAGGAGCACAGGCTGATCCAGGGCACGGGGAAAAACATTCTCATTAGGACTTTGTTGCTGTGACATTCTCAGCAGTCACTGTGAATCTGCTGCTGCTTTTCCTCTCCTCATCTTCCTCCTCTTCAAAAACCAGCATGGCCCATTTCCCCTGCCTTTGCAAACACCTCTCCCAGACATTTACAGTGCAATATTAGCAATGGGAAGTTGCTTCTTTGGCAAGTTTCCAAGCTGCTAAATGAGAAGTGCTGCAGGAAGGTGATGTTTTCTCCCACTGGGTTAACACCCTTCCCCTCAACTGTGCACAGGGGGGCTTGAAGCCAAGTCTTGTTTCTTGGATACTCTGAGTAACGAGAGCTCATAGAAAAGCTATTGCAAGGCATAAACATTGGTTTTCATGCATTGGAGATTCCACTTAGGCCCAATACAGAGCACGTCCAGGCAGAACACAGGCCCTGGTGCCAGCTTTACACATCCTTAGCTAAGAGCAGTCCATGGAACTGACCAAAGGAAAGTGCCACCAGTACACAGAAGCACTAAGCTGTAAATCAGGATAGAAAGCAAAACTGATCTGAACTTTCTCTGCAGACACAAAAGTGGGTAGCAAAGCTGCCCTCTGGTTTTACAGTGACACACCTGCTTTCAGTTCGGCAAAGTGACTCCAGACTGGCACCAGCCTTCCTGAGAAAAACCATCAAGCCAGCAACCTCCACCTCAGCTGAGGCTGCTAGTTAATCAGAACAGGGGCAGCACATTTTGGGCAACAGACTTCCATGGGCTTTTACCATTGTTTCTTAGCCAGCATTGATCAGAGAAGTAAAAAAGGTTGCCAAGTCCTCAAAAGATTTTAGTGTGAGAGATGCAGACCACATGTGCTGAATGGTAAACAGCTCTTGAGGATCAGAATAAAAAGGTCTTTATAGTCCAAGCAAACAAAAGTAAATGCCAGAATCGAAATGAAACAGAACTTTCCAAAAGCCTGAGGCTACCAAGATTTCAGAGCTGAAAGTATAGCCTTGTTTCTTAGAAAGACCTAAAGCATGGCACATTATCAAGAGAGGTGACCCTGTGCTGTTACCAGCAGGGCACCAGTGTCTTTTGATTCTCATTTCCAAGCACCCATCTGAGCAAAGTCAGTCCATGATATTGCTTGAGCCTCCTGTTAAAGCTACATGTAGTTGATTGCTTTGTAAGGGGGTAGCCAGAGGAGAGGAATAATGTCAATGAGGCAAATACCATTTATACCATTTACTGAATACAGCAATCCAGTCTAAGCCACGCCACCAGAAACACAGTCCCAACACAGAGAAAGCTTTGAAATACTTTGCTTTTCTGCTTTAAGAACTTCTATGCAAAAACAGAGCTGAAAGAAAGAAAGTTGTTACTTTTGGGGACCGCAATTCTGAGGACCAAGTAAAAGCACACAGATTGGAAAGGCCTGCAATTCAGCCATCACAGACTGGTGCTCTGGGTATGTAGAATTGTTCCACAAAGATCCTTGGCCTTGTTTCAAGCATCCTCAGAAGCACGTCAGTGAAGACTGCCTAGAATTTTAACCCAGTTGGGAACTAAGGGCTCCTGCAGGATAAATCCTCAGGCAAACGTCCCACTTGACCCTAGGACACACCGCCTCTGTGACGGCTGATGAATGCCTGCAGCTTTGAGGGTAGACAGATTTGGTTTATTTAAAGTCAAGTTTTGGCTGCTGCAGCATAAACCTACTACTGCTCATGCAGTCCTGGGGCTGTGCAGGGCTGCTTCCCCTACTCCAGCACAACTGGTGTTGCTGCTGCCAGCAGCTGCTGCTCCGGTTCCTCCAAGCGTGTCTCCTCTCTGCAGATGGCTCTGCAGCATCTCTGCCACGGAGCAGGATGAAATGCAGCCTGGCAGCCTCCCCCCAGCCCAAACCCCTCCTTCCCTGGCCCACTGCTCTTGGTCTTGTTCCCCATCTCAGTTTCTCTCCCAGCGCATCAGGCAGCCCCGCCTCACTGGTTTCAGTGACGCTGCTCTGTTTATCCCGGGATGAACACACACATCCAATCTGTTCAGCACGTCTCAACAGCCCTGGCAAAGCAGGCCTCCATCTGGAGTGTCCAGCTTTGCTGCCTTCAGCTCTGGAGGAGCAGAGAAGTGACAACAAACTTGGGCAAAGGAGAGCCAAAAAGCATCTGAATATCACCCCTTCTAGCTACCACATGGGTCAGCAGCCAACATGTGTGACCTGAATCACAGACTTCTGGTTTTTTAGGGGGTTTTTTAGGTCATTTAGAAAACTTCCTGGGAAGCATATCCAGTCTCTACCAGGGAACTTAGTTTATGTGGGTAGTGTCAGTCCAATCAGGTGCAGGACGAGGTACAAAACATGGGATGCAGTGTCAGTAGAGAGGCTGGAAAAGATGTTTTGATATTGGAGATGCTTTGACACTTGAAGCTCATCCCTCACACAATCCACACTGGTACCATGTAGAGAATACAGAGAGAAGGCAATGTTCCTCTGTGTCTCCAAATCCTTAACAAATACACAAACCAACAATGACAGAGTCCACAAATTTGAAAAGCTTGTAAACCAGCACTAACACTTTAGTTCTTTTATGGCCCTATGGGTAAACAGAAGAAGCATGGTTCACCTTGAGCCTCTTTTATTCCCCTTAAGAAATTCTTTCCAGTGCTGTTTTACAGGTTTGCACAGCCTTGCAATGAACAGACACCCCACAGCAAACCAGGCATTTAAAAAACACACTAAGCTACCGTGAAGTAAATTACTGACTTAACAGCCAGGCACCTACAGGTATAATTGGGTTTCATTTGAAGAACAAATTAAAGCAACGTGCATATTAGCTGTGAGTCTGCAAGGGGGCAGAAAAAGACAGTCTGGAAACTTTCCAAAGTGCACAAGATTAAAGAAGCCCTGCCAAAACAGCTCCCAGGAGATGCAGTCACAGAGGGAAGGACCAGCTCCCAGGGAGAGCCAGGCCCACACCCAGGCACATCTGCATGCAGGCTCCCATCAGAGGGGCAAGGGAGGGCTGTGTTTGAACCATAAGCTCCAATGCAGGGGAAGATTTGGGTCGACAAGAACATTGATGGGGACAGAAAAGACCAGGGCAGGGGGAGCAGTTGGATGGATATTGCAATTATTGGATCGTAATGCTTCATACTCTTTGCCTTCAAGCCCTTTTCCTAAAGCCCAGGGGCAGCCATACAGACTTCCCTCTCCCAGTATCAAATCTGGCACTTCAGTATATTTTAGGGCTTTACTAGTAGCTATAACTTCTGTTAAATCCCAGTTCCAAAGGCTTAAGTAGGAAAAACACGACCCCAAAGCACTCACCAAAAGTTTCTGATAGCAAAGTACTCCAGCACAGTGACAGCATGTCTCAGGCCAGTTTCCTCAGATATACAGCTCTTGCAATTGCAGGAATATCTGACCAGACTCAAAACTCCTTCAGGATGTCTCCCCAAAGGGAGAGGACTCATTTCCTTACTAGAGCTTAGCCTCCTCTACTCACACCTTTTCTGCTTGCCATCTTTTTGCTGATGCTAGAGAGGAGAGAAAAGGATGATAACAATTAACCAGCTGAAAGGAAAAATAAGTAACAGCCATGGAGGGCTTCAAAGTTAAGCAAGGAAGTAATCAGTGGAACAGCTGAAAGAGGAAGGCATCAAGAAAAGGCAAAATGGTAAAAGAGTCAGATGAAAGTAGGGAGAGATAAAGAACAGCCTATTAGCAGCTTCAAGGCTGGTCTTGGATGTTATCCTCCAGTTATTTTTTTCCACCCTGGCCCTGGAGGAGTGCCTTTCCTTCAAACCTGTTTAATTTCCGAACTCTGTGCTGCTCCCTGCCCACAGCCAGGGCCCAGATCTAACTGTTGCTTTGCCTCTTCTGACTCTGCAGGCCATTGGAGGTCTCAGCACTCGCCTTCCCCAGACAAAGCACCTGGATTTCAGCTGTGCAACCCAGTCTGAGCCAGGCAGGGAGCGTTCTCTCAGCAGCTCTGCTCACAGTCCTGCCCTGCAGAGTCAAAGGACTCAGATGACTGTGCTGAAGAAGGGCACAGTCAGACCTCTGGAGCAGGGGAACAACTTGACATGAAATCTGCTGGAGCACTGCAGAGGGAGGTTTGGTTGGTGTCAGTTCAGAACATGAGACTGTAATAATATTTGCCCTCGGTTCAACTTCATCTGCTATGTACAAAAGCCTCTGTTTGAATAAAGGAATGGCCAGGGAAACATGAACTGAGAAGAGCCAAGAAACTCAAAGCAAAGTCCCAATTCTTTTTGTCTGGAAATTGAACTGTTTTGGAAAGAAACAAAAACACGCTGAAGGTAGAGAAGGAAAGCTCAAGACACATTTCTTGCTGATTTTTCCCAGTTTTCCTTGGTGATATTTAAGAAGGAGAGAGCAAGTGCATGTGTGTTCCACAGAAAGGGTTCAAAAATATGCCTTTTTTTTCCACTCATTCAGGGAACCAGTCTGGCTGTCAGAGCAGCCTTGGTCTCCTGGATAAATAAAATCATAGTGCTTTTTCAGGGCCTGCAGGGTGGGAAAAAAAAACCCCAGCAGTCAGGCAATCTAGACCTCACCCTGCCCCAATTTTGACCTAGGACAAGCCACGGGCTTACATGGCTCAGGAACAGTCATAAGGGGACATGTGCCACTGCTTTTGCAGCCATCTAAACCACAATGCCCTCACCATCTCCCTGACCTACGTTTTTCTGATACATTTTAGGGGGTGTTGTGCAGCACACTGAATGTCAGGGCCTTTATGGCACTGGATCCTGGCACTCCAGAAAAAAATTCAAGCTGATTGTCAAGAGAAGGGCAAACCTGGTCCAAGGCCAGAGGGATGTCAGGGTATAGTAAAGTATTTCTCCATCCCTCACCTAGACCATGTTACTTTCAGCACAGCATTCAGATAACAGCCTTGGCAGTTGTTTCTGTCACTGATAAGACAGACTGGTCCCCTGAGAGATGTTTGAGCCTGTGCACACCATTAAATATTTTGATTTGGTCATATGAATGCTAGTAACCAAAGCTTTCTAGGCAACAAAGACCAGTGCAGCACTGCTGAAGCACCAATATTTAGAATTTTCCAGTTGACCGTGTTTTTCCAAATATGTTTGAGAAGGTCCAGGCAGCCTTACCTGCCCCAGACACTGCCTCTTTCTCCTTGAGGTGTATTTACCCAGATGGCAGGTGTTTTATATTTCAGAAAACATTCGAGTAGGAAAACATTTGTACAGGCAGGTTCACCTCAGAGGACTCATTTTCTTTCTCCCTTTTTTGCGGGGATAAAGAGCCTTGCACCAGACCCTGGAGCTGCTCACTGGCTAACCTTGTGTGCACGTGAGGCCACGCAGAGCCAAGGCACGGGTGGGGGACATCTGTGCTGCCAGTTCCAGACAGGCAGCGTGCCAGGGAGCTTGGCACTGCTGGGCTGGGGCAGGAGGGTGAGATTATGGATACCTTGTCTAACAATCCAGATGTGACTTAGATGTGCACCCAAGAAGCAGCTCCATACAGCTGTAGCTGCTTGTATGATTTAATTTTATTTATATTTTTAGTGCCAAAGGAAAGGTTCTCAGCCTTCTGGCCTCTGGATGGGCTGGGGAGGGCAGGTAACCTGAGTCAGCTGCAGCAGCCTAACAAACTCAATAATGTGTCACCAACCCATGAAGCATCAGCTCTGCCAGACTTCTCCAGACACCTGCTGCTCCCCTCAGATAAAGGGAAGAAAGGGCCAGTCTTGAAACAGGCAAAGCCTGAAGCAGATCTGGCCAGGAAAGCCAGTAAGGCCTGAGAGTGCTGTAACCTGAAAGGCTACAATTATTCACAACAGTTCCTTTGCTAACTGGGCATCTCCTGCATGAGTGGAGCATCAAAAGCCTGCTGCCCCTTTCAGGACAGTGAACTAAACACCAAGCAGAGCAACAAGGCCAGCAGTGCCAGGCCTGTGCCAGCCAGCCCCAGCCCCACCACACCTGAGAGGAGCGAGCAGAGCAGCCAAGGTGGCAGCCACCTTCAGCTGAATCCACAGCACAGGCTGGGAATTCAGATCAGGGTCAGACTCAGTCCAGCCATCACCAAGCAAGTTCAAGGAACATCCAAGGTCAAGACAAGAACAGTCACCAATTCAGGGGCCACATCAGCAAAGTCCATAGGCAGCCAGGGCATGGCTGTTGGAGGCACGAGCAGACATCCCTACAGCACAGCTCAGAGAGGACAAGGACCTCAGGTCTGAGCTTAATTGGATTCCAGGGCCACCCCTAGCAGAGAGTGTGGGTCGAGGCTGCAGGTGAGATAGGTCAGGGCTGTTAAGGACTGATGATGCCCTCAGGGCTGAAGACCAGCTCAGGTGTGGCTGGGCAGAGCAGGGACAGCAGCACTACCAGAGGGAAAACACACAAGGACAGGGTTCTGTTCTTGGGATGGCAGTTTGTGCTTTAAGTGACTGAAGAGGGGTTTCTTTATGTAAGGATCTATGAAAAAGATTTTTTTTAATGTGAAGGATTATTTTCTTACATGAATTAATCCTGCTCCCTGCCAAAGTCTGCTGCAAAAGAGCAGGATATCCTCTGGAAAAATGAAGCACTGAGAGGCTCCCATGACCCAGCCAGTCCAGCCACCTGACAGATCCCAATCTAGTGCTCTGCTACATCACGTTGCCTTTAATTTAATTTACACGTTGCTCCCCATTCTCATAAGCCAAGATGTAGAATCTAAAATTGTCTCCTGTATTTGCTGAAGTTGGAAACTGGAAGCAAGCCCTGTTACTGCAGCCTATGTCTAAAGAGCCAACTCATTTGTCTTGTCAGTAGCTTCTTTCTTTTGATCTCCAGAGCTATTCACAGTTCAGTTGCTTTCCAGAGATGACTTGTTGCAGTTTGCTTTGGTTTGAACCAGGCTTTGAAACCAGTGACCAGAATGCACAACACTTCTGCACAAGATCTTGAGGAAACAGCAGGGTAATTTATGGGACAAACTACTAGTCTTCAAAGGATAACATCTTTTCAGCAGAAGTCCGTTTTCTTCAAAGGAAAAAAAACGCTTTTTGCTTTGTGAACTTGCATTTTTATATATACACATATAACAAATATTTATTTTTACAGCCACCATGTCTGTGGCATGATGTGCGTGTGTAGAAAGGTCAAATGAAAGCAACAGCCCTCAGAGTGTTGGAAGAGATGTTGTCTGAAGGTGGCTGCTCCCAACCTCTCTGCAGTTTCAAGAGGGATTGTAACATGCCCTGTGGAAGCAGCCAGCAAGGGCTGGCCTCCCACTGGGCAGTGCTGGAGCAGGAGCACACCAGCATCTGACACAGCAGTGGAACCTGTGGGAATGATCTGGCAGCAAGGAGTCTGCAGGGGAAACAAGCTGAGGCAGATAATTAGGAAGACACGAACGGCCTGGAATGGCCTGGATATCCACTGTAATGACCCCAGCCCCATCTTTCCCTCCACATGTTCCTTGGAACAACTCCCTTGCATCCTAAGGAAAGCTGCATCTTTACATAAAGTGCCTCCTTCTGTGGGCTAGGACAATGAAAACGGATCTCAGGTCTTGCTGGAGTTAGTCCTAAGGTGGGAACTCAGCCATTCTGGAGCACAGATGGGGTCAGGGCAGGTTTTTCCCTACAAACAGGAGAAGCCATGTGGTTTTCGTATAATTTGGAACGGTTTCTTACAGAATGAAGATTGATTAGATGCCTGGAGTTCCCCAGAAACAATGTTGATAGTGTTAGCAGCCTGCACACCACAAGAACCCATTCATAAAAAAAAATCCTCACTTTTAAATTTATTTTTTTTAAACTTTATGTTCTTGGAAAAAGAAGCTTATTGAGTAACTATCAGGGTTCCTCTTTCATCACCTTGTCATAAATCCCACAGGCTCTGAATTCCTTTAACAATCTCTCAGTTAAATTGTGACCTGCCTATTCTAGTAAATAAACCTTTTTTTTCTTCCCCCCCAAAAAACTGGAAACATCCAAGGAGTTGCTCCCCCTTACCTTTGCCCTGAGTTCTACTAATTGAGACATCAAAGCAGATGGAAAATCAAGGTTGTGCCTGTACAATCCCTGGGCATTAACCTTTCTCTTTAGACCATTTTCAAACAGGGCAATTAACTTTTGCCAGCAGAGATCCCCCTCTGAAGTTTCAGCCATACATTCTTCTATCGCTATTCATGTGAAGGATGGAACAGCTGCTGCCTTTCACCCTGAGGTGGCTGTTCCTTGGGGGCAGGTGAAGAGTTCCTGGGTGTACTTTGTGCAAACTGACATCCCATCCCAACCCAGTTCCAAACCAAACCCATGCTGCCCCTCTAAGGTGTGGAGGCTTTTTTATCATCTTCACAAACACACTGATGGGTAAATTTGATACTGCAGACTGTCAAGGCTGGAGATGATATTGCTATAAAAGGTAAATTAATGAAAAAACTGCCTAAAATTCATAGACCATGAGAGTGCACTTAAAAATGATCCCTGGGCAGATAGGAAGCAGTGTCACCTTAACTCCACTGGATCAGGGGTTTGCATCCTTAAGCAACCCTGCAGATAATTTAAACATTTCAAAGAAACACAGGAACATCTGCACGAGGGCTGTTCTGTGCTCTGCATTTGCCCCATCCTAAACTAAATCAGAAAGCTCCACTATGCAGCAATGTCTGATTCACACTGTGCCCCATGGATGTAAACATTTCCCTGACATCCTGAGGAAAGATAATGCCAGGCCTCCCGAGGGCCCCCAAGGATCCACGGCATTTTTGTGGCTGGTTGGACAAGGTAACATATGTGTACCCAAGTCATATGGAGCAAACAGGATGCATAAATGAATGTTGCCCTTGGGCAAGAACAAATCAGGTGGTGCTTGTTTTCTCCCTAATTTGCTGGCATCGCTGTTCTGCTGGTGAGCAACCCCAGCAAAGCCCCCTGGCACATTTTCACTCATATTTAGCTCAGGCCTCTGAACACTGAACATTCAGGAAGAGAGAGTGAAATGGGACCAGGCTTCAATGAAAAGCTGGCCCCTAACACAAACACACACACACACACACACTCTTAAGTGCTCTATGCAGTGAACACATGATTGTGCTTAGGACAATATGCTGCTCCCAAAAAGGGTTTGCAGGTTTCCTTGTAGAGGGGGTGGTGGCAAAGTGCCAGCAACAGACACGGCTCGTAAGCCCCATTTCTCCACAGTTTCTGCCTCTCCCTGTCAGACAGGACAGTCCCATTAAGCCACATGCAAGATACAGCCTTAGAATACCTGAGTGTAATGTGTCCCTGGGTGCCCCAGAGGACCTGGATTGAACAACGTACATTCAGGGAGCATCAGTGGTACAGGGCAGAGATATGCATTTCCCTCTTGAGGTGCTGAATTACTTCACATCCTTGGGCAGTGCACAGTGGAGATGTGACATGCTGCCAGCCCAGAATGTGTCCCTGATGTCCTTCAGCAGGGGTAATTCACAGAAAGCCACAGGACATCCAAGCACATCCTGATTCAGCCAAGCATTTTTGGTGTGTGCTTCAGTTCTTCAGTGACAGGGAACCAGGGTGTGATGCTCCCTGCAATGTGTGACCACATGAGCATCTGGAAGCCAGCTCCTGCTTTTAGAATTAGCCTGTTTTAGAATTAGCCTGCTTGACCAGTGGATGATTAGAAGCAACCTCAATTTCTGGCAGGAGTCCCCCAAAAACATGCTCTGTCAGGACCCCAGTTCTTCACCCCCCTGTGTGCTGGGGGGTTGGCTCACATTCAACCTCCAGTGACCTCCACCCACTGCTGAGACACAGCAAGTTTTGCTGGGTATCCAAGTCCTGGAGAAAGAGCCTGGCCATCATACTCAGCTTGGGAGGCACAGATGAACACCAGAGCTTCTCTCCAAAGCTTCCTGGCAGGCTCTGACTTGGAGGAGACAGAGGGAAAGAAGAAATTTGAAAACACCCTTTCCCCTTTCAGAGCAGTGAGCTGGAAATCAGTCTGCCTGCCAGCTCTTGCGGTGTAGTTGCCAGGCAGTAGTACTGCTCTGCAGGCCAGGATCAACAAACTACACATTTGTATTCTCACCAGGGCCAGCATTATTACTGCCACAACTTAACACCCTTAAACAGGGACTGCTGCAGCTGTGAGAGCTGTCTTGGTAACCAGGAGAATCACAGCAAGCAGTTGATGAAGGACCCTCAGAAAAGAGTGGTGGCTATAAACCTCATGGAGAGGGCAAACTCCTTCCTGTTGTGGATAGAAAACAAAGTATCTGGAACCCAGATGGATGGAAAAAGATATGTAGGAAGGAAATAGACTGACTATTTGAAGATGGAGCCCTTTGGATGGACTTCCTGGTGGCTTCACCACAGCCACCACTATTGCTTCAGCAGGATGCTGTCACTAGCACTGTAGGAATTAGGACTGACATCCACCACAGTCTGTTGGCACAAGCAAGCCCTGCCACCTGCCCTTGAGCCTCTAACATTCTCCATCTCTCTCTCTCTCACGTGGCCACTTATACAACCTCAGCAAGTGACCAGTTACTTGTGTTCAGCCAAGCAGTACCAGACACAAGGAAACTCTTGTGGCAGTAGAAATAAAATTGAGATGCTGGAAACACTTTGCTTTTTCCACACACAGATCTGACTCAGGTCATCGTAGAGAGCTGAGTGAACTCCAGGTGAAAGGGTCTAGACATGGTAATTACAGCATGAGATTCCCTGTCTGATTCAGAGCCATCCCTTCATGGTGCATAGCAATGGGCACGGTGAATGGGAGGATCCAGATTCATTGTTACCAAGGGTTTTCTTCTCACCCTGGACTCCTGTGAACGTCTCAGATCATGGACAGGAGACAAACAAGGAAAAGTGTAAATTGTGTGCTTTGACCAGTTTTTCTTCCCTTCTAGCACAGCCCCTTTTGCTGGCCCCCAAAACTACTGCTGCAGTCAAACTGCATCATGGAGGGACCTCTCCATCTCCTAGGACTGAGGATGACAGTCTTACATATTCCAGGAGCTATTACTGCTGAAAATCTTCTTGAAGAGAAAACCAGATCATCCCTTGAGACAACACCTTCCATCTGAACCTTCCAGGGTTGATGCTTCACAGGAAAATTCTTCCTCAAGAGGTCTTAACACTGAGTTTGTGGAACACCATCTTCTCCCTTGTTTATTTCAACAAACAGCTACAGATTCTCTGGCCAGAGAGACCAGATCACCTCATCACCTCTCTGACAAGCTCATACCAACGTACCATCATGGTGACTGAAAAGCCGTGGATGGCTCCAAATCAGGATTTATTTTTAGGTTTCCAGACTGTGCATGCTCTTGCCAAAAGAGCTTGGTCCAAAGTTTATTCAAGTCCACGATAAAAATGTCTAATGGCGTGAATGACCTTTGGATCAGCTCCAAACACTGTGCACTGATACTAGCACTGGGGCTGGCTGGGGATTCCCTTTGGGAAGGGTGCCCAGTAAAGAGGCAGTTTTCACAAAACTGAAATTTTCAGGGAGAAAAACATCCTGATGTTGAACCTTCTTTCCTTTCACAATAAAGAAATAAAAATACCCCCTTTTTTTTTCAATTAAGAGAAGTCAAGAAGAAGTATTTTCTTCAAGGCCAGTTGGAACAAAATCAGAAACTATGTTTTGGTTTGAATGTGTTCAATAAACCATTAAAACCTCATTTTCCTATAAGTACACAGTCTCACTGGGCTGTGGTTTAGATGTCTCATCTTTCCTGCAGGCTGTTCCTCGAGGATTCCATCTGCCATGGTGCAGAGACTCTTCAGGTCTGTGAGACATGACAGCAGCTACACATTGTTCCCTGAAAAATACAGGGATTAAGTTACTGCATGAGAGCTGCTAGAAGGAAGTACAATTCAAGGCTGATATTCAGCTTTGAATGGAGTTAAAGCAAAGCTCTTAGGGTTAACTGAACGAAGTAAAGTGAAACACATGAATTTGGAGCACACCAAAACTTTTGATCAAAAAATGTCGGAGCAAAACTTATTTACCTCTGCAAAGCAAGATGTTTTGAAATTTTATTTCATGAAAAATTTGGAAACATTGGTGTTTCTTGACAGCCAGAGAGAATATCAAAGGTTTCAAGGCAGCAAACTTCCCTTTCACAGTACTGCTGTTATTAAGAAAGCAAGAAAGGTGAGGAAGGAAGGAAGGTGTGAGAAGCGCACTGCTCTGTAGCTGAAAAGTCCTGCAGAAACGAGCACCTAACACCCATGCTCTCTCAGCAACTGTATGCCTTCATATTTCCAGGATCCTTTCCCAGGAGGACATGCAATGCACCAAGGAGGAGAGATTAAAGAATCCCCAGCTGATGAGGGAGAGTTCTGAGTAACCATTTCCCTGGATGCCTCAGCTCACCATGGCAAGAACACATCTCTGGGGCTTTGTAGGCTCTCTCAGATCTAATTTCACCTTCGCTGCATCGGTGTCTTCCCTGGAGTTGTTCATGGTTCAGGGGAGGCCAGAATTCATTTCTGCCTCACTTGCCACCCAGCTGACAGGTGGTGTGAAAGTGAAGTGGCATGTGGAGCAAGCACAGGGAAAATCACCTTTTGATCTCACTGAAGGTGGTCCTCAAACCAGGTCATGCTTGAGAGAACTGGCAGGGAAAATAAAGAGAGGCTGGGCTGCAGCTGTCTGTGTTGGGGCAGTCTCCAGTTCAGAAGAATATTTGCCTTTCTCTCTCTGCCAGTTTTAGAGCCTTTATAAATACCACACCTAAATAAAATGGAATAAAATAAATGATCCTCTTCAAGCACCCCACGCCCTTTAATCACCCTCCCTAAGAACAGCCAAAGGCTGCAGGGATGCATGAGGGCAAGAATTATTGTTAAAAATAACCAGTCTAGGGAGGAAAGCAACTTATGCTGGGTCTGGAGAAGGGATGAGGTTCCATTTCCTTCTGAGAATCAAGTGAACAATGTCAACCCAGAGCCTGCTGTGCAGCCATCAGTGACTTCCACAGCACAACTTGCAGCCTGCAGCAGCGCACACAGAGTCAGGACAGGGCGTGGGGGAGCAGCCAGCCTGTTCTCTGTCACTCATCCAGTGACAATATTTCACAAGCATCCCATCCTCACTGGTAAATCTGTCCCTTGATATGCACGGTTTTGTTTTGCCACGAAGCACAAAGTTTAATTTTCTGATCATCTGGCAAGACGCCTTTGTCCTGTGAATGCTCCTAGGCCCGGCACAGATCGAGGGCTATTCCCTGGGGTCTTATGCTTACAGACAGATATTTGACAATTCCCAGCAGGCCCAGATATTTAGCCACTTTTTCTGAACAAGGTGTTTGACCAGAGATGAGATACAAGACAGATGAGGCATTAATTAGCTCTGAACCAAGTGTGGTTCAAAACACAACTCTTAGAGAAGATAATGCCACTCACCTTAGACTGGACCATGCGATCTGTAAATGTCAGGTCTGGAATATACACTACAGTGTGGTATTTATAGTGCCTTTTTACTATTGCTATTATTATTGTTATTATTTTCCTTTTTACCTGGGGACTGAATGTTTGGGGACTGTGGCAGGAGAGGTCTGTACATCTGGAAAGCGTCAGATTTAACGCCCGAAGTCATCAGCCCAGGTCAGCTAAAAGTACATGTTTGCTTCCAGCAGCAGCTGTGCAAACTCCTGTTGCCTTGGTTGTGCAGGGCTTATGTAAAGATTCCTCAAAGACAGTGCCCTCTTTGTGAGCCCTTAGCTCTGCTGATCCCTGGCAATTCCAACCCCAGTTTCAAAAAGAAACGGGCCTAAAATGGCACTCCCACCGCAAACAGATGTATTTCAGCCTCTGTCTAAGGCAGCATTCATTTCATCATGAAAAGGAAAACACCATAATTTAGGGTCACACGTCTCCTGCCTGTCAGTCAGGCACTGCCAGCTATTTTTACAGCATCCCAGGGTGTTGTGGCAGTCTAGAGAACAAGTGACACACCTTTCTAAAGGCAGTTCAGAACGATACCGTTCAGCGAGAAACTCTGAGCTCCAGGCTTTGGGTTTGCCTCTGATTTATTTTTTTTTTCCCTTGAACAGGCTTGAAATAAAATCTCTCTGTGTGTATTGCACATTTTTTCTATTGTACATTGATTTTCTTTGCTTCCCATTGCTTCACGGACTGGCCCTGCACACTGCAAAATCCACAGTGCAGGTTCAGCATTAGAACTTTTTCCATGGTGCTGCGGCATGTGGGTGGAGCAGATGTACCATGAGAACAAACTCTCTCACACCAGTGGCCAACAGCTGAGCAAAACTATACCTACTGTAAGAGAAACCAAATTTCACTCACGGACTTCAGGAGCTGTCAGTTGCTTCTGTTTTACACTGAGATTGAAACTGGCCATTTTTTTAACCTAATAAACAAAACTATAATTAACAACAATCCAGTAAAACTACCGGGCATCTGAAAGATGCACAGAGAGCATAGAGAAAACAGTTCCAAGCATCCCTGCCTTGTAGTCAAATATTGTATCTGCAATGCAAACAGAACACCTCTATATTTACAGTTTGGTGGGAGTTTTGAGCAGCTTTAGGGTTCAGACCACTGCTAATTAAAATCACCAAAAGTCTTTGCATTGACTTTAATGAGCCCTGAGACAAGACTGGAACACAGAGCATTCTACGAAGAATTCAAAGTGGAAAAAAACCCAACTCTGGTAAAACTCTTACTCTGGTATTTCTGAAAGTTGAATGCCTGAAGGGACTATGCTGCTCTGGCTGTGCAGTTTCAGCCTCCATGGATAAAAAGCCCTGCTGAGCCCTTCCTGACAGTGCCAGAGTTCCTCACGCAGAAAAGTCTGCTGGCAGGTTTCATTATGATAATTGTGTGACAGTTAATAGTACACTGTGGAGAAAGTGGGCAAGAAAACACAAGGGAGCAAAATCCAGATGATCAATCATCCTTTTCCCTGACACTGTCCTTACGTGGGTTGTTTTCACCAGGAATATACACCTAATAATTGCCCCGATTCCTTGTTTTTTCAACATCATTTCTATGGCAAACGCCATTAGTTACTGTACTGTGATGATTTAAAGCTGAAAACGTACTGTGACCTGAATCAAAAGAGAGATTAACTTATCTGCTTTAACAAGGAGTTGCTTGAAGTCTTATAGGAAACACTGCATGAACTTACATTTCATAAAGCCAGTAATTGCTTTTCCTGTTACTTTTCTATGAGAGAAATACAAAAGGAAATGGGAGCTGGGTGCATAACGGGAACTGGGTTGCAGAGCTTTAAGTCTGCAGGTCATCAATTCAAGGTAATTTAGCTGATGACTCCAGTGGTCTCAGCCCAGCTGTCAGGGGACAGGTGACCACACTTGGCCATCCACCAGTGCTGAAACCTTGAAGGCAGTTCAGTGAATGCAGAGAGCTTTGACTGCCCAGCCTGCCCAAGCCTGAATCCCGTGCCGGGGGGTTTGGCTCAGCCCCATGTGTTGAGCAGCTGGATACAGCACGGGCAGACACTGATGAGAGGTACCCAGGTCAGTCCCTCTGAGCACCACACGGAGGTCAAGCTCTCCCTGCCTGTGATTACGGAAATCAGAAAAGGCTGAGTGGATTCCCAGTGGTACAGGCTTACCCCTGGACAGCCCCAGAGGAGGGCTGTGTGTGAGGGATCTGCTAAGAGCCCGCTGATGAGGATAAATAAGTAGGAAACTTTTCAGCAAATGACCTCCAACAATGAATTTACTGAGTTACAGCATCTATGGACTGATATCCTTCAGGAAGGCTCCATTCTCAGCTCCCACTCTTTCGCTAGGAGAGATGCTCAGGCTGGTGTTCAGTGGGGTATTAGTTTAGACATGGGAACCAAAGACTTTTAACTTGAAAAGTTAGGACAGTGAGTTCTGATTTTTTTCCCCCCATTTGTGGACTCTCAGCAGCAATGCAGCTCCTCTACAGTGAATTTAAGCTGGCTAGAATTGCTTTTCTTGGTTTCCTTCCACAAGTGACAGGTTGACAGCTACTGCTCTTGGAAGAAGACGGCCTTCCAATCCTCAGGTCACCATATGGTGCCAAATAATTTCTTTCATGTCATACCTGATTTAGAGCAGGAGGAAATAGAGCTAAGAGACCATCTCCCCCGTTGTCCATCACGTGTCACTGCGTCATACCCTGTTTTCAACATGGCCCATCCCAACAGGCAATTTGAGAGCTGTGGTTGTCCTTCCAAGCTTTATAAATGTGCTAAATGGGGTGGATAGCTGGAGAAGAAATGTGCTGTTGACTGTCAGACATTACAGGAGGGAGTAATGTGTCATAAATCAAAGAGACACAACATTATCACAACAGGCTAGCCAAGAGTATGAACTGTAAGAGTTCTTATAATGACACCTATTTGTTGAGTCAAGAATTTCATCTCTAAGCTGTTCAGTGAAGCTTTACATCTCTGCTCTGGTCCCGTGTTCTAAATGATCACTTACAAGAAAAATCTGAAAAAAAATTATGTGTTTTATTTTCTTGGGGAGTGTTATTCTCAGTTATCCATGCTTCTTCCATTAAAAAAAAAAAATCCAGAAAATCTTAAGCTGTGAAATATTTGCTTTTTCAAAGAGTTTTTAGTTCATCAGAGTACCTTTTGGTGTGCTCTTGTTCTTCTTTAACCATGTTTAGAACAGAAGCATCCTTCCCACTGTGATATTTTCCCTTGCTTGTGACAAGAGCAAGCAGGCGAGGAAAGCAGAAGTAGGAAGAGCAGTGTATGTCTAGAAATCAGGGAGAGTAAACAAACCAGCAGAGAGTCACCTTGTTCCCACTCTAAATGGAAGACCATCTGAAGGAAGCACATTAGATGACTTACCGGACTGTATTCCTCCACCTGGTGTTTCTTCCCCTGCTTCCCTTGCATCTTCTTCAGGCTTTTACTGCAGGTCAATGCCCACAGGAGGGAAGGCATGAACTACGCAGTCTCCCTCCTTTCTTCCTGGCATAGCACTTGGTCCAAATGACCAGAGCAAGACAAGACTCCATTTGGACCAGAAAGAAATCACCTGCCCTCCAGGTGGGGTGTTAATCCAGCCCTGCATTCCCTTTTTGGCAACAGACTTCACAATACCCTCACAGCTTTAAACACCATGAGGTGCAAGTACAGTTAATCTCCAAATACTTTACTTGCACCATAAAACAAGGCACCAGCCTTATTCCCATTCTGCAGTTGGACCCAGAGGCATGATGGACTTGAGCCAAGAGGGGTCTGGAACATCCTGCCACTGCCTCCCAAACAGGCAGCCCATTTGGCCTCCGCCAGCACTGGGCAAAGCCTCAGTCCTTCATTTTTGCTGCCTTATTCCAATCCCACTGCTGTCCCTCCACACGCCAGTTTGGTGGAGAACAGGCCCGTTGGGGTTGCAGAGCATTCCCTGCAAGCGGGCAGAAGGGCCATGTAAAAATCAAATCCACATGACTGTAGTTACAGGCAACCAAAGAGAGGGTTGCTCTTCCAAGAAAAACTTTTCCATGTAAAAGAATTCTTAATCTCCCCTTTGACTGTCATTGTTGAAATGATGGCTTCACAGGCTTGAAATTTAAGACCCTATCGGCGTCTTTTCTGTTTGCTGTGATTTATGAATGGTTTCGCTGTTGATTATCCTCCAAGATTACGGCACAGCAGCCCTGACAGACAAGCAGAGGAAATTTCACGGGATAACGGGCAGCTCCTTCTGCGAGGCAGTAAGGCAGGGAGGTGTGTTTTGATTCAAGTATGTAACAATTCCAGTCAGTGAATGCTGACTGGACACCGCAGGCAATTGAATACTCATCATGTGGCACCCTACTCAAAGGCAAACAGGGTCAGCAGAAGTCTTGATACTTTTTCTGGCCTTCAGAGCCTTTGCTCCTTCTGTAATACAGTGTTCAGTTGGGGTTTTTTGTCTGGATTGTGGCACAAATCTACACATTGCAGTCAAATATGAAAAGGCAACATTTTCATACAACCCTGTGCATGTTCTTCAAAGATCATCCTTCTTTCCTGCAGTCACAAAGTCTACTGCCTTGTCTGGGAGATGTACTGTCTTTGTTCAAGACCCGGCTATTCAAAGGAAATTTGCTTCCTTTGATTTATTGCCAAGAACAGGCACTCCTGACCCCAGAAAAGGAGATTTTTGTGCTTTTCATTCCCATTTCCTGCCAGACAGTTTGTTCCAAGTCACTGCTAGGAGGGCTGTTTGTCTGGTGAGGGTAGCAGGGCCAGAGCAGGTGCAGCCATCACTTGAGGGGGCTGTGGCCTTCAGTGGAGCAGACAGCCAAGACTTGGGAGTCGAGGTTGAAAAAATTTCTGATGTAGGGGCTGCCTAAAAATAAACGAGTAGACCTCTCAGGAGGTTATTTTATCTCTTGATAAATGGCCTCTGCTTTTCAGGCAGAAAGGTTCCTTTGATTTGAACTCTGCCATATTGCCCTGCAAAATTAATCATTATTGGCATGTGGTTTCCAGGTCCAGCACTATGGATGTGCTTCCTGCTCTTTTTATCACATCTGGACCTGTCCAGTGAGCAGTGGTTTGCTGCCCTCGTGCTTTGAATCATTTTGGGCTGAGGTGAGCAGCTTTGCAGTGTGCCAGGCAAGGATGATCTGGGCCTGATGTATCCAGGTCCCACTCTGTGGTCATATTCCTTTCAATGATGCTGCTGCTCTGGTGCCTTTCAACACTATTGTCAGGAACACATGGCAGAGAGGGAAGGCTGCTCTCTTTTGGAGGGAACCAGAGAGCACAGTTACTGTGGCCCAAGCCATTCTTACTGGGACTATAGTTACACTGTGGGTGTTCTCAAGGATCGGGTTCGACAGTGAACCAGAATGGACATTCCTAGCATTCTTCCCGTTTTGCCACCCAGCCTGCTTCAGAAAAAGTCCTGATGTAGGTGTTTGTATCCTGTCTCTTTCTTCCCTCACTGTATTTGTCTTTAAAGCCTGGCAGCAGTGGAAGGAAACTTAGCACGTGATGCTGACACTCTGCCATGTCTGTGGGACGGCAGATTCCTAAAGAACTCAAATCTAGCTAAGAGAATAGCTAGGAAAACAGAAGGCAGAGGACTCATAAAAGCATGGAGAGGCTTGAATCCCAGTGGATTTGAGGAAGGGATTCATCAGAATCCAGAAGCAGGGCTGCTCGCATCAGGAAAGCTGTCTGGGTTCCTGCCCCCACTGTCCACACAGTCCTTCTCTTATGACCTCCCACCTGTTTCAGGACTGGGCCTGGGATTTTTTAAAATAACAAATAGATCAATGGGGAAAAAAGAAAAAGTTGGAGAAGCTCTGAGAAATGTGTGCTTCAAAAAGCCCTCTAATTCATGTTGTTAGGATTGTACCTCTGCCTGAGAGTGACTCTTAAAAGATACAGTGCTGCTGGAATATTCCCTAGTTTTCTGCTACTTGACTCCCTACTCCTTATTTACAGTTGTTTTACACTCAAATTCACAGCTAGGCAGGGGTTTTTCCTTTGGAGTTAATGCTGGTAGTGGAGGCCACTGTCCCCCAGGCTGTGCCTTCACACACTGCTGCCCTTGTACCACTGTGCTTGCACCTGTTTGTCTCAATTCAGCTGCTTCAGAAAACTCCCCTCCAGACTTTTCCTTCCTCCTTGTTCCACCATACAAACAAGGGCCCAGTTTCCCTTTTCCCAAGCCAAGACACAGGAATGTACCAGTCCCTAGTGATTCCTTCCAGCAAATTAAGAAGTGCTGAACTAAGGAGGGTTTCAGTAAAGCAACATGGCCTCAACTGAAACATTTGTTGGTTTTCTCCTTTGATAGGGCACTGTGCAATATTTACACCCTGTTTCACCAGGCCTAATTCTACCACACCATATATACACCTGTGTCTGCACACTGCATCCTTCACGGAGTGTCCATTCAGGCTGATTTTCACTGGCCAAGAGCAGGATACTGTGACTCCAGGAGGATTCTGACCAAAGTCTGCGTCATTTCCATCACAACCATCAGGACAGGAGCATTTCTTACCACCTGCCTGCCCTGTGCTTTACGCAAGAGAGCTCCAACTTGGGTAAGGAACACACTACTAACTTTAAACAGATTACTAATCATAACCATAACAACAATAATACCACCACAGCACACACATGGGCTGCAGAACCATAACAACTATAATAACAATACCAACATTAGATGTGTCCACACATGCCCTGCAGACCCAGCAGCAGTTCTGCCAGTCATAAATGAACAACCCTACCAGTGCTGGGGGATGCTCAGCAGTGCTTAGTGTCTTCAGCTGTTTTGAGCTCAGCAACTCCTAAACCATAACAACCACTTCTGAGCTGAACACATGTTGTACTGAAATCTACCTTTAGAAACCTACATTATTTAGGTCCAGGAAAGACTGAATTGCAGTTGTCTCAAAACAAGAATCAGAAAACCCAGTCTCCCCTCTACTGCTCCCCAAGCTAAATAGGGCTTTCTAGGACGAAAGGACAGTGCACTCACCCCTGCCCAGTGTCTCTTTGTCCTGCTCCTTTTTTCTCCGAGGAGGAAAGCAGCTCTGAAGACACTCCTTCCCCTTGCACGCATGGTCTTGAGCCAGTTCAGGAGAGGGGCAGGGGAACTGGGCTGCAGGGGAACTGGTGGGCTGAATGCCTGGCTTCACAGTGTTAACTGGCCAGAGACTCCTATTATGTGATAGGTAGCAAGCCAGGGACTAATTTATGGAAATTCTGACCTTCAGTCCCCTTTGACATTTTCAGATCAGCCGTAGCCTGTGTGAGACATGAGAGCCCTTACAGTAAGGGGCTCTAAATCAGCCTGTGCAGCTGCTGGAGCCGACGAGCGGGTCAGAGGTAAGAATTCACTGAGGTTCGTGTGTGGGCTGCTCGGTGCCTGTTTGACATTTACAAATCAGTGACATTCCTCTGCACAGCTCAGTGCGTACAAATCGCTTCAGTCACTCTGAGGAGGGCCCCTCATTTCAGTCAAAGGTGGATTTGGGCATCTTTAGCTTTTCCTTTTGACTTCAGCAAGAACACATCTAAACAAATCCAGCTTTACCACCCTACAGTGGGACCTGCCCCCTCAGGAGGATGCAGTAGGGGCACTTTTAGGTTCAACCCAACCTCCAAGGACTTTGCACCGTCTCCATGGTTTGGGTGTGAAGCTTTTATCACTAGGTACAGGATCAGACCCCTCACATTTTCATTAGTTGCCACAACAAACATTGTGTTTGTCCGTTTTGTAGCACAAACAGACACAGTCTCACTCCACTGGGTGCTGGGCCAATAACTTGGACCAAGAGAAGGCCAGTTGGATTTCAACAGTTTCCCGTGGAAACCTATTTGCCATGAATAAAGCTCCACTGGGCTGAGCCATATGAGTGGGCTCGCCCCAGATTTCTCACAGTCTAGACTCTATGTAGAGAGAACACATGATGAGAAAAACACAACCAGGACTGTGGACAAGGTAACATTAGCCTCAGCCAGTTATTGTGCAACAAATGACCATATTGGCTTCAGCCAGCCTGACCTGTTTAACCGCTGCTGCTTCTGTGAACCCTGAGGGTTAATATGGGCTCTCTGTTCCCCTCCGTGCTGGCAGTGCCCCTGGCACATGCTGCTTCTCCTGGCTACAGGCTGTGCTGTGATTTGGGATGTCCTTCCATGGTGTTTATGGTGGCCCTGACCACACGATGGCTGGGAGAGGGACACTGACTCCTTGGTTTTGGACCAGAAGCTGTGGAGGCGAAGAAAGAGGTGTGAGACAGCAGGAGGTGTGAGGGCTTCCATGAGGGGATATGGTGAGTCTGTGCACCTCAGTAGCCAAGACTGCCATGGTGAGCCACTGCCTCGGTGAAGCCACCCCTTGCCACCTCAAAGTGAAGATGGCCGATGGCTCTCGAAAGAGCCTCTTCCCTCACACCCGCAACGTTGAGGGGAAAGGCTACCTTGGGGATGTGGGGGTGAAAGAAGGATGAAAATCAGAACTGAGGGGCAAATCAGCTATGAGTGAGGGAAAACTTGGGACAGCAGTGAGGGAAAACTTGGGAAGCTGTGGCCCTGTGATGGCGTGGTGTATGTGGCAAGGCCCCTTTGCCTGCCTTGGAGTGTGCGGAGATCGAAGAGGGTCAAAAATCAGAACGGAGGGGAAAATGGGACATAACTGAGAGAAAACTGGGACAGCAGTGAGGGAATGAGCAGAGGGCAGCCGCAGCCCATGAGCCGGCGTGTGGGGAGACCCCTGTCCCACCGGCCGTGCGCAGGGAGTGCCCCGTCCCCTCAGGAGCGAGAGGGCGGGCAGGCGGCGCCGAACGCGCTCCGTGCCTGGGAAGCGCCCGGGAACGTGCGGCCGGGACAGAGCTGGGGGCCGGGGGAAGGGGAGGGCGCTCCCCGGCTCCCTCCCACCCTCTCCGGATAAATGAGCCGCCGGGAGGCGGCGGGCGGTGCAGCCTGTGGACGAGCGCGGCGCATCCCTGTCCCGTCCCCATCCCGTCCCCCGCCGCGCCCAGCGCTCCCTGCCGGCGGGGCCGCCCCGTACTCGGCCGGGTCCCCGCGGGGCTGGGCGGGGGGATCGGGCTTCGCTTCCCTTCCCCGGGAACGCCTGAGGGCGGGGGCGGCCGGGCGGGCAGGGCCAGGGCCGGTGGAGGGGAGGCGGCCGGGACACCCCGGTCTGGCGGATGCTGGCGCTGCCCCGCGCAGCACGGGGCTCCAGCAGGCTGGTAGCGGCGATCGGGACTCAGGAGGGGCCCCCCGGGCTCCCTTCCCCTTCCCTCCCTCCGCGGCGGGCGGCGCTGGAGGATTTTCTCCCGCCGCAGCCCCCTCGCTGTCCCCCAGACATGGTAGGTCACCTCCAGCTGCAAGGGATGGACGAGAGCCTGAAGGAGAAGAGCCGGGAAGGCTTGCTGGACAGCCCGGACTCGGGGCTGCCCCCCAGCCCCAGCCCCCCCTTCTACTCCCTGTCGCCCGGTGAGGGCCGAGCAGGGGGCAGCGGCGGTGCGGACCCCCCGGCCCCGGGCCACCGGCGAGAGGCCAAGGACGGCAAAGTGGTAAGAACCAAACCCGGGCACCGGGCTCTGTCCCCTCCGGGCCCCGCGGGGGAAAGGCTGGCCGAGCCCCGGAGCGGGGGGCAGGCAGGAGGGCGCCTGTGACCACTGCCTGGGCACCCCTGGGCTCAGTTCCCCCCGCAGTGCCCTCCGCCAGCCGAGGGCACTCCGGGCTGCCTGTGGCGGCTGCAGTCCGGAGTTGGCAGCGCCGCTGCTGTGCCAGGCAGGGCTTGGCCCAGTGCCGGGCGGGGATTTTGGATACACGCACCGAGCGTTGGCAGTTTGGCTGGGTGAACTCTAATAACGGTGTGGGAGTGAAACCCAAGTCTGAACCAGGCTCCCCTGCCCACATTCGGAACCGAAAAGTGTAATTGCTTCTCAGTGACACACTGCTCTGCCTGGTAGGTACAGGTTGGAGCTGCATCCATCCGGACCGAGGCAGGGGCGTCTGGCTCCCAGCCATCAGTACGCCCTGGCATCCCACATCTGGCTTGTGAGGAGCGTGGAGCCACGTTTGCTGGAGCCCTGGCTGAAAGAAAAGCAAAAGTGCCCGCTAGCTGGGGCAGGGCAGGGATGTGTGTCCGGGGAGCTGATGCGGGACAGGGTCTGGGAAAGGCTGTGTGCCGCTGCCCTTTGCTGGAGCGGGGCTTTGTGGCGTGAGCCTGCCTGAAAGATTTGTCCGCTGGCGGCTGAGCGGAGCCAGGGGTAGTGGTTTGTAAGCTCAGACAGCTGGCAGAGTGCTGCAGCTTTCGGTCAGCCTGATGCAGTGCCAGTGAAGCGGTTGAATGCGGAGTAGGATTTGGGTAGATTTATTATGACTTTTATTTTGCTTTATTTGTTTATTTCTATCCCTGAGCTATAAAACCTGTTTTTAAAACACAACGTTCAGAGCATAAGCAGTGGTGGTGGTGGAGGTTTTTAAAGGATGATGAAAGTTCTTCCCCAGGGCTCTTGAAAACATTTTTAAACACGTATAAAAGATGTTTGTAGGTGTATTCAACGCGGTTAATTGGCTTCTATATGGAATGAAAACTGCAGCACAAAATTTTCCATGAGAAAAAATGTATCTGCCTATGATTTAGTGACAATTCAAAGACGTCTTTCCCATAGAGACATTTTGCAATGACTCCTCACACCCTCATGCACTTTCTCAAGTTCTAAGGCTGTCTGAGCATATTATTGAAAACTACCTTTTAGTCCTGAACATGCCAAAACCTTCCCCATGAACAATGACTCCTCACAGTGGAGAGGGTGTGAGGTGTTGTTATGAAAGTCAGATCTCAAACCTGCTAAGGCCGTGGTTCCTAATACGGAGCCTTACCTGCAGATGCCTGGGCGTGTGTGCCATCTCGATGGGAGTGTTTATGTACAAAGTCACCCACACGCCTCCAATTTGGCAGGATCAGGCTGTTGCTATGTGTCTGTAAAATAAAATGAGGGAGGAAGGTGAGTGAAGGCTGCTGGACCAAAAACCAGCAGGGGCGGAGGTGTCTGCAAAACTCTGTACTGGGGATATGACAGTCGCCATTCCAGTAATATGACAGCTGGCCACCACTCCACCCGAGAAAGCCCTTAAATATTGAAGAAGAAAGGACATGAGAAAATTTATTTCAGTTCATGGGTTGTTAGGATTGAGAGTTATAGTGCTTGGCTCCTAGGGGAAAAAGTTATTCCTGTGATCTGTATAAGGTAAAATCAACTTTTCCAACTATTTTGATCATTAATGAACATTTTAGACACTTCAGAAAAGCTCACACTGTAGATGTTTCTAAATTTTGTATCACATTGCAAAGGTAGTCCTGGACTCCTCCTTAGAGTATGGGTTCCATACCTTGGGGTTATTTCCATGCTCTTAGCAGGTAGAGAAGGTTGCAGGGGTCCAAGTGCTGAAACCAGTTGGACTGTGTTATCTGGAGTGGTGCTGGGCTCTGCTCTTTAACTCTGTTTGGTCCACTGCAAAATTATGAAGTAAATAGGAATTTTCACTCTATTTGACTACAGAGAGTTTCACTTCCTCTCATTGCCACTGTGCAAATACTGTACTTGCAGCTGTTATTAAAACAGGAAAAATATGGAGAGCATTGTTTGCTTCATACTTCTAAATTGCAGTATCTAATTAGCTTTAATTTTGCCATTTAACAAGGGCTTGCAGATCTATGAGCAGTTATGCAACCCATGAATGTGCTTCTGTTTAAGTGTACTCCTCTGCTGTTCATCAGAGCATGCAGAATTGGCAAATCAATAATTGCAGCTATTTGCACACCAAGAAATGCTCTTTTTAATCGCCTGTTATATTAGTGTTTGTTTTGCTTATAAACGTGACAGAGCCAGGAGCACAGCCTGCACTCTTTGTGTTGGAACACTATAAAACCATATATAAGCTCAGTCACCAACAGCCAAAGTTCTAGTATGTACAGTTACAATAAATTGCTGTCAGGTGAAGGAAACAGCATTCCAGATCTGAGCGAAGTATTTCATACTGCTCTTTGCTGCAGAACTATCAAACCACCAGGCTGAACCCAGTTGCGTTCTTCTGCAGTCGGCTATTTTGCTCCAACCTCACAAATATGTTACAGAATTTTTCTGCTTTAGGACAGCCCTTCTCATGCAGATTTAAAGGAGATTGCACGCCCTTATCGAAGACTTTCTTGTGTGTAAAATCTCTGCTCTCCCTGCTCTGTGTTATTAACTGTGACTCTGAAAAAGTAAACTCTCTGCTCTTTAATAAGCACAACTTTGTTTCAAAGACAATGCACCATTTATTCACATTTAACCAGCCAATTTGGGAACAGCTTTGGGATCCAAGAAAATATGAAAGGCAATTTAGGGCCAGAGTCATAAATACCACAAGTTCAACACCATTTAGGGACGCTTTTTTTCGCATTTTACTTGTAGTGCAGGAGAAATTGGCTTTTATTTCTTCAAATAAAGTCCATGTAGGGAATTTGTCAAGTGTTTTGTGCTTAAGTGCAAATATCCTAAGGAAAATAGAAGGTGACTTTTACCTAGTTCTGCCTTTTAAATCTGAAACATTATTAAATTGATTCTTATTACTTGGGTTACTGAATTCTCTAGGCTATGCCTGTAAAGCTGGGCCAAAAGGAACAGAAGTACAACAAAATAAATCCCTAATAATATGCACAAAAAAGCAGTTGCTGAAAGCATAGGGAATGAAATGACATCAAAGTACCCATATCTGCTTAGAGTTTTCCCTGTTGTTCTTGCCCTGGGATATAGATTGAGGCTAGAAGAACTGCTTTTGGACTGTGCTGAAATATGCGCTTTGCATTCATCGCACAACTCCTAATGGATATCAGGGGACATCAGGATCACATTCATCTGCAGAACTATCAATCCTACCTTCTTGAAGCAGCAGATTTTATGTTCCTTCCCAACAGTGAAAGGAACTTTAGCCACTGCAGTGAGTTCCTTTTTCTTTGCAAGACTTAAGTATTTGTGCACTCAACCTGCCTCAGTGAGCACTGACTTCTGTGGGACTGTATCCCAGTGAATCAGCTGCAGGGATGTAGGGAATTTCTACTTACATTCAGGAACAGGAATGGTTCAGAATCACTCTTGTGTGGTGGGAGGAGATTCCAGCTTCATCTCAAGTGTGGAGAAGGCCTTGCCCCTTGGCACAGCCTTCACAGACAACGAGTGTGTGCCAACCCTGTTAGATTAGTGGCTCATAATAAAAAACCCCCAAAAACCCAGAACATCTCTTCCTGATGTACAGCATTTTGACGACCCCTTCCATCACAGAGCCAGCATCTCATCCGACCCTGGAAGTGCTCCAGGAGTGGGACAGTGTCTTGTAGGGACTGGGTGGGGAACATGGCCATCAAAGGCTTTCCATATGTAACTTCCAGACCTGCCAGCACCTACAGTGAAAGCACAGGTGAGACGGAGGCCCAGCACCCCAACCTGAGCCAGCTTGCAGCCCGCACACGAGGCAGGGGATGTGACTCTCCAAGGGCGTGTGGGTCCCAGCAGCTCTGGGAAAGCCCCAGGCTGGTGCAGGGAGCGAGGCAGCCATCTGGCACCACAGCAGGGTTTGCCTCAGGGCTTGTTGGCAGCCTGGCATCCTGACCCACTTCTGAGCCGCTCCCATGCGGCTGGATCCTGCAGGAATTCTCCCGGCAGGCGTTGGTGGTGGCTTCAGTTCCACCCTGTGTCCTCTCCTGGCAAAGGCTAATCCCTCCTGGCTGTTCCCTGTTCTCAGCCCCATCCAGGTCTGGGTATGCACCCTCTCCTCTTCCTCCTTGGTGAAGAACAGGGAAGGGCTCTGGGCCTCACTTGATCTGCCTCACCTGGTCTGACAGATGTCCCTTCTGGGCAGATCAGGGAAACAGGCATCAGGATCTCATCATCTGCTCTGAAAAGTGTGGCTCTGATGAAAGGCATTGAGGGTGATGTCTTCTAGCTGTCAAATTTCCGTTGTGTCCCTGTGTAACCCTGTGGACAATAAGCAAAGCAGCACACATTTCCCACTTGAAATAAAAGAGGCAGATAAGCAGGAAGGATGTAATTGTTTGAAATAATAAAGCCCTGCTTTCTACCTGAGGCTTGCATTTACTGTTATCACCTCCCAATATAATCTCATCCGGCTCTAGTATAAATTACTCGTAATGTGCAATACGTGCAGATATTGGGAAAATAAATGGTCTGTTAAACAAATATTGCTTATCTTCTAGAGCGGAGAATGTAGATGTGTGTCAAATAACTCAGCCAGATCTTTCATTATAGCTGTAAATAACAGCTGAGTAAAGTGACATTTTCATGGACCTGACATGTTACCATAGTGGGAAAATGTGGTGAGAGATTTGCTTATGCCCTGGCTAAGCTGGAGCTGGGAATTTGGGAAGCTATATCCTGTTTGTAGCCCTGACACTTGGAAAGCTGTTTCCTCTTACAGTCCCTAGAGATCTAATGCCACATCTTAGTGCCTTCCATGTAATGACCGTAGCAGAAGGAGTCAGTCAGTTCTGGTTCTTTGTGCTCTCTGGGGAAAGGTTTTGGGGGTTTATTTATTTCAAGTCACGTTAATTTCCTTTCCTTTTTCTTGCTTTGCTGCCTGGAATTTGGCAGCTAAAGAGCAGTCAATGCTGTTGTTGAGCTGTAGATTGAATTCCGTTCAGCAACCAATTTTATCTGTGTTTATCTATCTGCTACTTGCAAAAAGCAGAGTTTAGCTGCCCAGGCCGTTACATGCCTGAAAGGCATCAGAGTTAAGGCAGAGGGAAAAATGCAGCCAAACAAGAAAGCTCTTCAACTCTTTAATACTGTAACTCTTTGCTGGTTGAAACAAATTATGTACTGGAAAATAAATAAAAATAATAGCACATTTACTGCTTAATATTCACCTTGGATCTATTTTGTAAACATGGGAGTCACTTTTTTGATCTCTCCAGTATCTTTCACTTTGTCTTCTCAACCTTCCTTGCCTACTGGATTCCTTCCATCCTTGCATAAAGATGACAGAGTTGTGGTGGCTTTTGTGGAGCTGCATCTGGTAAGTACCAGCTCAGCTCCAGTTACTGGGGACGGATGAATCAGGTCCCCACTGCAGCATTCCAGCACAGCAACCCTTGGATAGACAGACCTCGACTATGGATCAGTTGGGGACAGCCTGGTCTGAAGTGATGGTGAGCTCCTCCTCACCATCAGTGACCCCCAGGAGTGTGCAGCAAGCTCTGCTCCCTGCCAGCCTATCCATAGTGCAGGATAATACAGAAACCTACCTTATTTGTGGAGTGTCTGGAGATCACTGAGTGATTCCTGGAAATGAGCCAGGGATCATGATTTTCTCAAGGGAGCTCAGCAGTCCAGTGCTCCTCTTCTTTCAGCCATTCCTGTGCAGAAGGAAAAAGAATTGAGTCAGTATTTTTTTGACAGGCAGAACATTTTTGTTTTGTTTTTTTTCCTTAAAGCAGATTGGAAGGAGTCAATGTCAAACTCTTGCCAAAAAGCCAGCTTTTGACATGTGCCAAGCATATAACATTTCAGCCCCCAAGACAAATCTTCTGGAAAGCTCATATCCCCTGTTCCTTGCTTCCCAGCTCCAGGTGACTTGCAGGAGCCGACATTTCAGAACATCAGTGGAGGGAAAACAAAATGTCACCTGAAATGCCTTTCAGTGGCTGCCGTGTGAAACCTGTGGTTGCTGTTTAGTGACCCCTTCACGCCGTGCAAGCAAATCAGCTGCTGTTTGGTGAGCAGCCTGCAGGGTGTTACAGATCTCTATTTTTAGGCCGTGCTTTGTAAGTTATTTACATCCTCCATGTGCAGACTTCCAGGTTACTTCAGGGCTTCTGACCTGCAGCATCTCACAGTAGTACTCAAAGAGAGGTCTGAGTCTGTAATGGTCTCGACAGGCAGTAGAAATCCTGGCTTTGGCCTGCCAGTGTCCACAGTTGTGCCAGCTTTCTAAACTAAGCCAAGCCTGCAGGTCTGAAGTTGGTGCTCATCTACAGCGTATGAAATGCCTTTTGCCTTTGCAAGGTTCACTGTAACCCCGATGGAAACAGTCTCATCGCCGCCCCATCCAGAACTAACCTGCAGAACACTTAATCCTGCTCTCACCAAGGTCAGCAGCAACTCTCTGGCTCTGATTGATGTCAGTCGCGCGTGCCAGCGCCTCCGTGCACACTGATATTGTTTCTGCAGCGTGTTCTTGTTTCCTGCTCCCTGCTGGGGGACTTGTGCTTTCCCCAGACGCCGATTGGCGCCGTGCCCACGCTCTGACCGAGCAGCACCCCCGGTGCCCAGCGGGCTGGGAAGGCTGTTCCCATTCACACGCTGGGGGCCAGATGCCCCAGCAGTGTTCCTGCTAAGCCACAGGAAAGGCTTTGTCTCCTGCATCCAGGGGATGTTCAGAGCACACTTAGTGTCAGCATTTGTTAGCAAGGAGTGTGAAGGCTTGTCTGCCTGGAAGCACTTCTTTGAAACTGCTTCTTGAAAGGAGGGACACGTATCCCCAGCCTTATTTCCTTCACCAGTTCAAGCAATCTGCATCCCTCTGCAGGTGAACCCCCAAAGGGCAGCCTGCCTGCTGTTCACAGAGCTCATGAGCATGTGCAAATGCTGTTTGACTCCTGCCTCCAATTGAACCTCTTCTTTTGTACAAAATGTGTTTAGAAAGACCTCTGGCTGAGTGCAGACTGTTACAAGCTGGATATCTGCACCCCTGTGAACCGAGGCTTTCTGATGTAAACAATTCACATTTCAGAAGCAAAGAGCTTTATTTACGACCAGAAAGGCTGCCCTTGCCCTCCCCTGTCAAGAGTGTTGAAAGCAATCCAGGAATGAACTTTGCCTTTTGGCCAGTGTTTGGTAGGAAGGGTGAACATGTATATAATTTTTTCTTTTTTCCCCACATACCTATGCAAATACTGTTCTGTTTTGACAATGGAACAGAAACATTCAATCAAAAAGAGGGGTTGGCCATTTTACTTTATAGTACAACTTTACACAGTAGTAAAGTTCAGGGATATTTCAGTATGAAAAGAAGAAACAGCTTTGTAGCTTTGGGACACGGAATTGAAGGGCTTGGCAAATTCAGATGGAGCAGTGACATTTTTTGCCTTAGCCTGAGGCAGAAAGCCCGAACCAGTAGAGGAAAGCAGACCTCAGCTAGCCATCTACAGACCCTGCACAGAGGCTGCCAGCCATCTCCTTTAAAGAGATCCTGTGTGTCATAAATATCTGCTGACAGAAAAGTAGTGGCAGAGACTGAAACCTGCAGTGACATTTTTCCAGGAGGGCAGGATAAGGCTTAATTAGCTGCTGGGTTTGGTCCAGGCACCAGACACAGGATCCCCATATGTGGGAACTGGTGTTTAGGAGCACTCCAGTACAGAGAAGTGGGATTACTCATGTCTGTGGTGGCCAGAGGATCCTAGGCTGGTCTGTGACAATTTGTCAGAGTAAGTTCATGGTGCAATTAGTCTTAAAAATCCAGTTTTTGGTGTCATGAATTGGAGTCGCTCCATTCAGTATAAAAGTCCTGGCTCGCAACTGGCTTCCTGCATTGCAGAGGCCACAAGGTGCCCCAGTGTCTCACCCCACCCTCAGTTTTATGGTTAACAAGAATGTCTTTTGGAGCACATTTTTGGCACAGAGACTTCAGGAACAGCAAGTCTATCACTTCCTCTGCTGAATTGTTGCAAGGGATACATGATTTTATGTACATATTTGTATGTATATCTATAAATATATATATACATGTCTCACTTAAGTAGACCTACATCCTTCAGGTCAGCAGCCTTAGGCTCTATCTCTGTGTTAGGTCAGACATGGAGCACTTCTCCATGCTGACACATTTTGAGTGTTTCTAAGACTTGTTAATTCCTAGCCAGTAAAGGCAATATCAGGGCTAAAGAAAACTCCAGAACAATTCCAATTCCTGTGAGAAACAAGAAAGGAAGAAGGAAAGGCAAGGCTAAATTTCAGCAAACAGATACTGCAGCATGGAGTGGCAGAGATGTGGGCACAGTCACGTACCTGGGAGGTGAGCTGGGGCACAGGGAGGTGCTGGTAGGTGAGGACAGTCCAGGTGTTGTGTTAGGCTGCTCAGCTGCCAGCCACAGCACGTTATGAACAGTGCCAGCCCCATCTGTTGTGTTCCAACACTTGCTGTGCTCTCCTTCCTGCAGATGCCTTACCTGCTCCTGAACCCGTCCGTGCCAGAGATAAGGCCTCGAATGTACCCTGTGTTCTTTGGAGAAAGCATTGAGGTCAACCCTGAGCCCGTGCAGGAAATCAGGTACAGATGGGATTGGGTGGGTAGATGGGGATTTCTGTCTTTTCTCTGGTGCTTCTGCCAAAAATTAAAGTGTGTTTACGATGGGAGTCATGGTTATTTTGATGAAAAGGGAAGGACAGGTGGGAGGGTAATTCCTGAATTAAAGACACTGACAGCAGCAGAGGCAGAGGGGAGGAGGTAAGAACTGGAGAGAGGTTTTAACAGAAGGCAGCTTTCCTTCCAAGGCCAGCTCAAATCCAAGGCTGTGAGAGAAAACCATTACCATCTGTGGGCTTGATGGCCTCCACTAAGTAATCTGATGGTCTTCATGCTGGTCCCAGATGACTCGTATCTTCAGAAGAAGCAACACCCTTCTAATTGGCACCTGGTTTTGTTCGCTCTTGCCGCAGAGAAACCAACATTAGACAGCCCACATAGACTGAATGAGCTCCTCCTCGTGAGGAAATGGTCCCTCAAGCCAGTGATGGAGATGTTCTGCCCTCCTGTGGGGCTGGTGCTGTGGCCGATGGAGAAATGTTGGTCTTTGCTCTTCTTTTACCCTTTTGCTGGTGTGGAATGTACCCTGCAAACAGCATGGAGCAGTTACACACAGCTTGGGGCAGGGACAGTGGGAGGACTGCAAACCCCCTCAACCTATGCAAGCGTCTCTCTCTGGACCCCAGTAAATCTCTGCTGGCTGAGGAACTGCCAGCGGGCATGTTTTTATGGTGATTACATCGGAGTCTTGTTTTATGTGTGCTGAATGGCTTGCTTACACCCTAGCTGTGCAAAATACATTACAGCAGCTCAGATTACACGCGGTGCACAATCAGTCAGCCCCCCTCTGGGTGGAGGTAATGACAAGCACACACCCAGCTTTTAATCTTTTTTACGTGGAGCTGCACATTCCTTGGCTGCTGATTGTTGGAGGAGCGTTTGGGGAGCGGGGAAAACCAGTGGAAGTCCTGCTGTTCCTCATGGCTAGGGATTCTAGGAAAAGCCCTTTTTTAGGCCTGGTGTCCGCACATCCTTTCTTGATGAGTGTAGAAAAAAGGCAGGGCAGTGACAGCCTACCTTTTGTGGTTCTTCATCTGTTGGCAGTTCAGGTGGCCAGTTCCTCTGAGTCCAGTGGCTTGGGTGTTGGGCAGCCATAGCCCACAGTATCCCTTTGCTTTACCTGCTCTTTCAGCGTTGCTTGGATTTTCTGTAGGCTCCAGTAAGCAACCTCGCCCCTCATCTCCCAGCACTCAGATCTTAGCTGGTTTGGGCATTTTTGTGCAATGATGGCAAGGTGCTATAAAGAAAAAAGACAGCCTTGACAGCTCAACAAGTCCATTACAGGGTGTTTGTCTGCCTCCAGTGTAGCTCTCAGGGCTGAGCTGAGGCCCTAGTGGGACCCATGGAGAGCACCAAAGGAAGAAGAGCGTTGCTTGGAGCCTGTGCAGCAAGGTGTTTTCTGCCCTGGTATGATCACATTGCAGAAATGCTGAGATGGATTCACAGCAAGGTGGGGTTCCCACAAGATTCCCCAGCAGGACAGAGGCCTCCTTTGGGTTGTAGAGTTGGCATCTGCCCCAGTGTCTGTGCAGTAAGAGGTGGTAAATGCTGCCAGCTTCGAAGGGTTAGAGAAAAGTCCTGCCTGTCTTACCTCCTTTGCTGCCTGAGCTGTGCTCCTGACGCCTTGCTGTCCTCTGTAGGTGCAATTCCGAGGTGAAGTACGACTCGGAGAAGCGCTATCGGGATGACATCTTCTATGGCCCCATCCCCACCGTCACCACCTACAGCGAGACCATCATCGCTGCTCCCAATTGCACCTGGCGGAACTACAAGTCCCAGCTGATCTTCGAGCCCCGCCAGAAGCCGGTGAGGTTTCAGAGCACGACCATCATTTTTCCCAAGCGTGCCAAGAACATTTACCGGACCACCCTCAACTACAGCTTGGGTTGTGCCAAGCGCTGGTTTGCTTCCAGCGTGCAGCTGGAACTCTGTGAGGAAACCAACCCGTGCGTCATGTACGGCGAGACCCTCTGATCCGCCCCGCCGCTGGCAACCGCGCGACCCCCGGGACGCCACGGCCTTCGCCGGGGCTCTGCCTGGGCCTTGCTTGATGGCAACTGAATATTCATGGCTGGAGAACGCCCTTGTCTCGGGCGAGCCTGAACTGGCTGGGCAGAGGATTGCAGGGCACAGGATGGTTTTGATCAGTGAGAGGCTGGCTTGTATTTTGCGACGTTCCTGACATTCATGATCTGGATTTTATTTTTGGGGTTTTTTTCCCCCCCGAGCGTATCTATTTTTGGCTTGTGTTTAGATGAAATCAAGATGACAAAGGACCCTGTTACCCATAGCAGAGTGATGCCTTATGAGCTCTGTAGGTCTTGTCTAGCACATAGGTGAGAATCGCTGTCAGCTTCAGAGCTATTTTGGTCTCTGCAAAGGGAAGACCAACTGCAGAGTCAGCGTCTGGTCGGCCCAGCGCACACGGGGACAGATCTCTTTTAGAGCTGAAATGCAGAGGAGGTGGTTATTTGTATCAGTACATCACAGCTTGCTCCAACAGCTCATCTGAGTGAGAGCTGCCGTATTACAGCACCGCAGTCACCCCACTGCCCCAGAGGAGTGGAGACTGTCACCCCAAGAAAAAGAGGATTTAAACAGGTGCCCCAGCTCTTGCTAGCAGCTGGATGTTTTTATACTGTAGCAAGGCACAGCACAACCAGGAGATGGGAGAAAGGCCTGCCCTGATGCACAGACACATCCTCTGTGAGCCCAGCCAGAAGCAGGGACATTGAGGAAAATGAACAGCTGAAGTTTCTAAAAGTGACCAAGTGATTTAGAAGCCCAGTGCCTGTTTATCAAAAGTGTTGTCGGACCAAGTGTGCCATGCTGTTCACTGCCTCTAACACCTAATTTATGGGATCTGTATGCACTTGCAGCCCTTCTGAGTTTCAGGGTGTGGCTGTATTGCAGAGAGGAGCCAGGGCAGGGTTAACTCACCCTCTCAATAGTTTCCATATTTGTGGCATGGGCAGCTTTGCTGCCTGTAGAGGAGCAGCCAAACTTCCTCAGTGTAGAGCTTGAAGGATTGAAGAGCCCAAATCCGTCCAGGTTTTCCTTAATCAGCTGGGCTGTAGCACTAAAAACAGGTACTTTGCAAACAGCTGAGCTGTCTCTGCAGAAGGACCAAGAAACAGTGAGCAGGAGTCAGTGCAGCCATCCTAAGGTAAACCATTCCCCCTCATGAATCCTGGTGTATCTTCACTTTGTTATCTTGCTGAAAGTCTGCGAGAGCCTGGATTCCCACAAACATACAACTTTTGCAAATAGCACGGAATTGTCTCCAAAAATCTTACCAAGAATTCTTGCATGCTGCTCAGACTTAGAAATAACCACACAGCTCCGGAAATTAATTTCTCTTCTAAACTTTCCATTTTGTTCCTGACTTGCTGTGAGTCTGATGGAGTTATTTCAGAGCACAGCTGAGCAGCCAAGTCAGAAAGCCTATTAACAATGTCAACAAGACGTAGCTGATTGCCCAGAACAGTTGACGCACAAACCCACAGAGATTTAAAAAAAAAAATTCTGAAAAACTTGAAAAAAATAATAAAATTAGTGACATGTAGAGATACTTTTTCCATCAGTTCCAGAAATCTGTTGGTAAATGTGACCAGAACTGTGACCTTTATGAAACAGAGTTCTCTTGTTTAAAATGCAGCACATTTTTTCCACCAGAGGTAAATATAAAGTCTTTAAATACAAACTTAAATCCTGACAGCTGAAGCATCATTAGTGCTGAAAGATGTGAGTAATGGCAGTGCTGAACTCTGCCTCTCCACTGGGAGTTAGGACTTGGTAGGGAGAAACCTCTCAAAGGATTTCCAAGACTTCCACCTACTGTTGAATTCTTTACAGCAACACAAACAAGGATTATAGTTGTTATTGGTCAGATTCTGCTGTCACTGTCTGTCAGCATCAAAGCCTGGAAAAGCAGCATCTGCCTCCAAAGGGATTATTATGCCTGAAGCAACCCTTCTCCCCAGGGCTCCAGCAAACAGGAGTGCTCTGGAGCTGACTTAGGCAGCAGGGAGTTGGTGCTTGGATGAATGTGGTCCCAGTGCAGTGAGCTTGGTGATGCACTTCCTTGCTAGTTCATCTTGAGGCCTGTCCTGTTGGCCCTGTGCTGCTGAGAGAGCCTTGGGAGCAGGGGAAATACCCCTCTGCCTTCCTGGGGACTCGTGAAGGCTCTGGAGGGCTCATTCCACACATCCCTGAGAGTCTGTGCAAAGGGGCAGGTTTGCAAGCTGACAGCAGCATCATCCAGGTCCAAAAGCAAGGCCAGTGCTCACAGCCAGGAGATCCCTGGGTGACAGATTGGGCTGCAGGCACCTCCACTGAGCAAGGATGGAGACAGGCTGACCTCGGAGCCGAGGGGATGCCAGACTCTCCCTGTTCTGACCACACATCAGGCTTTGCTCCTTTTAACAGCTGGATTGTTCCCCTGCTTCGAGCACAGAGCTGCAGTTCTTGATCATTCTGGTCTTTAAGCGGGACAGATTTTCCCCAGAAAAATCCCTTTCATGGTGACTGGCTGCAGGCTTCTGCCCACTCTGTCCCCTGTTCTTAAATTCAGCTGCAACAGTAAAAAAGAATTCAAGGCAAGCCAAAAAAAAAATGCAGTGTGCAAATACAAATCCAGCAGAGAGACCAAAGCTCAACCTGGACTTTCACCACACAGGGACAGGGGCTGCTGAGGCAAAGTCTCACAGGTGGATGTGATCCCTGGGAGGATGCAGTGGAGGGCTGCATCCTTGGCACTGGAGGGTCCCCCACTCCCAGCCCAGGCCTCTTTGAAGCTTCATGCTTTGTTTTCTCTGCAAATACACTAGAAGTGACCTAACATGCTCCTGCTCCTTTGAGTTTAAGCAGCTTTTCTGGTCTTGCCATGTTAGGGAAAAAAAAGAGAGAGAAAGTAGCTTGAGTTTCTAGGCCACTGAACACTTTTTGAGCCGTGTAGCCACAGTGGCTATGGTGGGACTATCACCCTGGACCACATCCAAACTGGGACATTGCCAAGTGCCTGAGATCTGGAGAAGTTTTTGAAAAATCCCTTCTTACATGGTGTCTCCCATGGGCCCATCACAAGCTGCTTTTCTTCTCAGCAAAAGCTGGCGTTGGAAAGGGACTTTGTTTTTCCTGAGGTCAAGCAAACCACAGAGGGTCAAGTCTTCACCCTTGCCTGGGCACAGATCCCAACCTGCCTGCCCACCCTCTGTCCCTGCTGCTCCCATCCCTGTGGCTGGGTTAGGCAGTGGTAGAAAAGCCAAAGTTCATCTTCCTCATGACTGGGAAAAGTGATGACTTTTTTGTTTTGCTTAAACACCAGAAACTGAACTGTGTTTTTGTGTTGCCAACGAAGAATCACTCTGGGCAGCCAAAAAGTGCCTTGTGCCATACCTGTAGCGTGTTTGTACCTCTAAAAGTCCCACTAGGGAGCTGCTTTTCTTTTCAATGGAGCTTTTCTTTAAATGGTTATTAATCTCAACCAACAGATCTTTGTTCCTGTATATTTTCTCAAAGATTCAAATGATAAATTTAGACCATGGAAAGGTGAGTTTCCTTGAACAGCTGGGACTGTGCCACACTATTCCTCCCCAAGATCCTGATGTGCATGTTGCCCTCCAAGCCCCATGGGTAAAGTCAGACACTGCCTTTATCTTTTATGATGGGGGGAAGATTGGTTTTTTCAGTATGGAAAGTCCCTATCTCAAAGGTGGGGGTCTCTCTCCCCTTCATCCCTATGATTCTTTTGCCCCGATGCAAACAGAGCATGCTCGTGTCTGGTCTGCCTGCATTGCTGTCGTTGCATTTGGGGCCAAAAAGATGAAACCCTAACCAAATACGGAACTTTCAGAAGCTGTGGAATATGTTGCACAAACCACAGAGAAACTTTGACCAAAAGTTTACTGCTTGTCTTTATTTTTTGCCTTTTTCATTTTTTTTTCCCTTCCTAAGCCAGCTCTACTTTTCTCAATGTGAAATACAGGCAGATTTGCACCCTGGGTGCACACCTTCTGGGACTGATGAAATGGTGTTCGGGTGTTGATAGCAGTGTTTGAGTGAGCTGCTGGTCAGAGAAGTGAATGTTGTTTACTATTTATGTTGAGTGTGTCTTTAAAAAAATGGGAAAGGTCACCAGAAGGGTAATGAGCAAAAGACTTTGTTGAGCAAATCAAGGACTAAAGACTGTGTGAATCTGATCTAGAGGTGAGTGGTTCTGTGTGTGAACACTGTGAGCTAGGATATTTAGCCATTGTAGTTTTAACCTGCCTCTTTTCCTGTAGGAAAAGGCATCTTTGCCTTTTCTAGAGCTGAAACAAAATCAGATCCATCCTCTGTCACAGTCATTCAGTCCCGCTGAAGTCTGTGAGCATCAGCATTCCCCAGGCTCACGAGGTACTTTCTGTGTGTATCAATCAAACGTGCACGGAGCTGTGCCTCTGTGGAGATGGGGGAATGCTTTATGGGGGATGATGGATGTTCTTGTGGGATATTCAGATTTCTATTGCCAGATAAAGTCTGCTCCCTGAGGATCACCTGATCACTCACAAATTGATCTGTTCTGAACATCTCCCCTAAAGCTCCATAACCATTGGATTTTATAAGTCTTGGGAGGCACTAATTCTTTTTCAGATACTGTAATGGCCATCAAAAGGAGCAAAGTATCCTACTATGTGAATTGTGACCTGAGGATGGGGTTGAAAGGTGCCTGAAGGTTAGAGAAGGAGGAAGAGAACTTACAAGTGGTGGAAATGCATAAGGATGTGTCATATTTTTATTTTTGTAAGTCTGATTCTCTAAGTGCTTGTAAAGTACTTTACTGTTGTATATGTGGTGATGCAGTAGCTCACAATATCCTTTTATTTTTGTATATTCCTTCCTCCACCATAATCCCTTTCTGTTCAACTCATAGAGAGTAATTTAAGAAGACAAAATTTATATATCGTAATAAAATGCTCAAACCCTTGTGCTGATGTATGCAGAGTTTCCTTCCTCTTCCTTATCCCTTTACTTGGTGCCTAATGCCCCTTTCCCATCCAGGGGGAACATCTCTGGTGTGTCCATCCCTCTCTGTGGATTTCAGCCCAGCTCCCTGTGGATGGGTGGCTGTGGCACCATGAGTGCTGTGGTGTGCAAACCCTGCTCTGCCACGTGTGCCCGGGAAAGCTGAAAAGCTGAGGAGGAGCTCTCAGAGGCAGCTTTACCTTTCAGGATTTCCCTGGTTGGCAGTTTGACCATTTCTTCACTCTCAGTTTCCCTCTTTGGCTTCATCTTGTTCTACTCAGCTATGAGGCCTTGGTGTTCGATCTAGACAATCCTCTCCCAGCTTCTCCATGGCCCTCAAGGGCAGGAAGAACCAACACAATGCTTATTTTGTATCCAGGTACCCACATCCTAGAGCAGTACTGGAATCCCTCCTATGTCCCAGCTTTCTGAACCACGACGGCGGATGAGCTGCACCCGGGCTGAAACCCTGCCTGGCCATGGAGAGCATTTTAAAGGCACTGCTGTGAAGGCCTCAGGCTCACCAGCCAGCCATTAGTAGAGCACTGCTTTGTCTTCCAAGACCCAAGATGTCTGCAGGGAGAATCTGACACTAATCCTGATGGAAAAATCATTGGATTTATAGGGATGAAGTCAATAGGCTTGGATGAAAACGGCTGTAAAACTCTCAGGAATGGAAAGGAGAAGCAGAGCCATGTTATGCAAGAAGCTTGCTTCAGCTGCAGGGTAAGTGCCCGTGTCCTCATCCCAAGCTTTTTGACACAAATCATGGCTGAACTGCTCCTAGGATGAAGGATGGGAGACAAGCTCATGGCTAAGAACCTGAGGAAACACAACAACGTGGAGAAGGCAGGGGTTGTGCAGGCTGGGTGAGTTCACTGGCTGACACCCAAATGCCAGATGAAGGACATGTGCATCCACTCCTGCTATTTAAATAAAACCATAAAATGTGAGTGCTGTCCAATGAAGATTCCTGAGGTGGCAGCTAAATCCTCAGCAGCAAAAGCAGTATTAGATGCAGGATATGTGTTTTGGCAAGTGTGCTCAGATGAGCTAACCCCTAAGCTAGTGGCTTTTACTGTGCTAGTTGGATGTTGTAAATTTAAGCAGATGATGCTTGGTATTAGTTTTGCTCCTGGGATATTTCAGAGAGTAATTGCACATATCTCTGAGGGATTACAAGGTGCTGAAGTTATAATGGATGGACTTTGAATTTAAACTAGATGCCTTTAGGAACAGAAGGAAAGGTTTAGGCTGGTTTTACAGACAGCAAGAATGCTGAGTATAAAATGCCAAAAGCCTCACCTAAAAGAATTTGCTGATTATGGCCAGCTACAAATTTAATAATAATAAAACTCCACATGCTCAGATCCCTATTCCACTCAACAAAGCAGAGCTGTAAGGAAACAATAGATGCCTTCATCAAATTTCATTCCACAGCTATTTACAGTCAACAAACAGTGGAAAGATCTGCCAGAGAAAGAGCCTTACCTGATCCTGGAGCAGTGAAAACATCCCCCTGCTGCCAAACCATCGGTTAAACTACCACGTGCAAAACCTTGGGCTGGGTGTTTGCTGTCCATCAGCAGATGGCAATGTCACAGCCTGGACCTGCAGAAGTGTCTTTGGAAGTTCTAGGCAATGCCAAGCAGCTGGAGGTTATATTGTCCTCAAAAATGTCATGGATCTGTTGCAATGAGAAGGAATCACCAGAAGCATGCCTGGAATGATGGCCACCTACAGGAACTGTGTCTCCTCTGGCACAGGACACTGAACTGTCACTTAATCCATCTCTGGATTAAGGAATGGGAGACTGTCACCGCAGATACATCTCTGTCCCCTGAGCTGACCCTGTGGCTTCACAGCTGCCTCCCCCAGCAGCCATTCCAGGATGACTGAACCCACCTGGGATGCTTTAGATGCAGCTCTGCGACCTCCTCCTGTCCTGTGTCACAGGTTCAGTGTCTCAGGGGCACCTTGGCTTCAGCAGCTGAGCCCCCAGGGTGGCTGCATGGGGCCTCTGGGTGCCTGGCGTGGTGGCAGGATGGTGACTTCCCAGGCTGGCGCTGCCAGCTGCCCTCAGCGGTGTCTGCCCAGCCACGGGATGTGGATCCAGTGCTGGTTTCCATCCCATTGCTTGGGGGAGCAGTTCCCACCGTGGATGCAGCTCCTGCAAATACTCCAGGGTCTGGCAGGAACGTGGCTTGGCCACGTGGGTTTGCCACCACACTGCCCATCCCCAGCTCTGCTTCTAAATCCCCTGGTCTGGTGGCACCAGAGAGGAGCAAGGACCTGCCCCAGGGCTGAGCATCTTCTGCCAAAGCACTGAGGCTCCTTCTCCTGGCAACAAGCCCAGCCACAGCAGGGAAATTAATGCAGGAATGGCTTGTTCTCGAGCAGGATAAAGGGTCCTGGAATTGCTTTTTTGGGGTGTAAGGAGGGAGTTTTATGAGCTCTATTTTCTGCTTCTAATAATGATACTGGATCTAAACAGTTCCACGCCTTGGAGTCCAAGACAGATGGGGAGTTCACATCTACGAGGATGAAAATGCTCATCCTGCCAAGCCTTTGATTCTCATCGTATCCTTCCTACCCTACTAACAGGCGGACAGCACATTTCTAGCATAAAAATATCCTCCTCTCCAGCTAACCACCTCCAGATTCCCTTCCTGAGCCTGTTCTGAGCCTGGTGATTAGACATTTCTATATACATAAACATTCAGATCATCTCCCCGAGGTTCTTCCTGTCTCACAAGCAAATCCTGAGACCAGGGGCTGTTTGCAGCTCCTTGAAATACAAACGGGATCAGGGCTCCTTCCAGGCTGACTGCTGTGGTTGGGGCTCTCCGTGCACCCCCTGGTTGCAGCTCCCTTCAGAGGACACTGAGGTGCCCATCACCTCCTTCTCTGCAGACCAAGCTGCTCCAAACACCCGTGCGTGGCTGCTGTCGGTGGTGCCGAGGGACTGCCTAGACTGGGAAACATTTTGGACTGGGATGCAGCACGGGAGTGCCCGGGCACAGGCACACTGGCAGAGGGAAGGTGCAAAACCACACCAAAACCCACAGAAAGCAGCGGAGGAATGAACAACAGGCGCACGTGCGTGTGCAAGCTGCATTCTCTTTGATGGAGGATTGTAGAAACAGTACCTTCCCCTGGGGCTTTGCAGTGAAATAACCTGATTATTCATGAACCAGCCAGAATCATCAATCCCTCATTTATCATTTTCAACAGAAATAATAAGGGCAAGAGAGGAACACACCAGCAATAAACTAGTTATAGACGTAGTGTTGAAATCTGCCCGTATCCTTTAAATATGCCCCACTTACTGATAACAAACAGGGATCCAGCCGACTCCTCGCCTGATTCCTGAGCGTTGGATTACAAAGGACACAAGCCAACACTCAGCTTTATGTGAGTGAAAGTCCATTTGGCGCTTGCGTGGGCGGCCAGCTAGGAAATGGCAGCAAATTTTAAAAAAACACATTTGTCTTGCTGACAAATGCCTCTAGGAAATAAAAGCCTTTGTATTCTTCTTTGACCTCTTCCACTCACAGATGGGTTTTGCTGTGCTTCCGACAGCGATTTTTTTTTAGCGCCTGCACTTCCAGAATATTCATTTTATCTGCTGACGAGCACGGCTCAGAGAGGCCACGATGCACATCACGTTATGGGCCTGTTGTGGCCAAGTAGCATGGCCTTGGAGGGGCAGAGCTGGGGTTTGAACTTCAATTCCAGCTTCTAATGAGGCATTTTGGGATGGCAGCATCTCTTGGAGCATCCTCGGCTGCTTGAGCACCAGCTTTACCCTGAGATATACATTGACCCAGAGGAGAGAGCACTCAGAGCCCTCACCAGTGTCTGGGAGAGGAGCTGAGCATTGTTCCAGCTCTAGTCCGAGCCTGTTTTCCAAGTGGAGTGATGGTGGAGTGGAGCAGGGAATGGTGGAGGAGCCGCTGAGGCTCGGGGTGCTTTGCTGAGCACAGCTCTGCTCTGCCTCCAGATCTGCCCCAAACTCTGCAGACCGGGCCCTTTCCGAGTCCTCGGGGACTTGTTCTGGCAGCGCCAGCCCCGCGTGTGAGCCCAGCCCTGGCTGAGGCACACTCCTAATGAGCCACATGTTCTGGAGGCCTCCAGGCTTGGCACGGGCTGGCGGGGACCCTTCGGAGCCCGGCTCTGTTAAGGGGCAGCACGTTTTGGGAAAGCTTCCCTTGCTCTCCCCCTGCCACTCACTTCACTCCTCCAAGGGTCTCTCCTCTATGTGCACTCCGAAAGAAGTGGGGAGGGAAATCACAGTGTGTTTAAACGCTGCCTAATGGTGAAAAATAACATCTGGAGAACAGCCTTGCCCTTCACAGAGTCCTCCACCTCCACATCTCCCAAGAGAACAGTTCCAGAAGGAACCCATCAGCTCAGCACTGGGGCCAACTCTCCCTGCGGGTGCCACTGGCTTGGGGACAGCAGCCACTGACCAGGGGACAGCAGGTTCCCAAGAGCCCTGGAGAAGTGGGTGGCTGGCTAAAGCCACCATCACTGCTGGGAGATTTTAGAGAGTAAGGGTAGAGGCTGCTCAGCAGCCTCAGCTCAGCAAGGGGTGACTCCTTGCCCATGCCTGTGCCTCCCATGCTGGCCCATCTCCCCCGTTCCCCCAGGAAATGGGCACAGGAGAAACCTGCTCCATTCGAGCCTGTTTCCACAGAGGTTCTCCCAGCCAACATTAACACGCTCTGCTTTACTTCCCAGCATGGCCCTGGGCAGAAAGCAACATCTGAACCTAATAAAAAGGCTGCCTTCCCCCTCAAAGAGACCCAAGAGCAACCTCTGCTATTTGGTTTCCAACCTCTGCTATTTGGTTTCCAACCTCTGCTATTTGGTTTCTCCTTCACCAGTGGATGGAGGAGGCAGCTCCAGCTCAGGGGTTCTGGCTGGCCTGAAGGGAAGCAGGATGTTCTGGCAGCCCATGGAGACTGGTAGCTTAAAAATGACTCCAGTGGGGTGGAGTTAGATGGGTTTCAGCAGTAAGGAGCCAGTTGTGACTTCTCACTGGTGTACAGAGTTGGGGTATAAGGACTTGTTCTTCCCTTGAACAGAATGGTGCTGTTTTTCAATTCCAAAAACGTGAAGGGTGGAGATGGTTCTAAGCCAAGGCCCAGGATTAACGTCCCCATGAGGAAAGGCTTTGCTTTGGTCCAACTGGAATGCAGATCCAGACCTGGCACCCATCTTCAGGCACACTCCGAGCGGGTTCCTCGTGTCTGACCTCTGGCAGCTGCTTCGCTTTCTGGAAAGGGCTCAGGATGAAACAGCAGCAGAAAATACTCCTAGGTCTTGGGCAGAGCTGGATCGGGATTTCACAGCTGAAGTCTGGACTTTTGCAAACAAACACCTGAGTCAGTGGAGTCCAAACCTTCAGAATCCCTGCCTCACTGGAGCTGGTTTGGGGCCCATCAGGCCGCACCTGCTGACAGCTGCGCTGAGCAGTTTGAGGAACGTGTTGGATTAGGATGGAGTGTCTTCGACAGCAACCTCCTGGATGGTGCTGCTCAGCTTTTTGCTCTTCATGAAACCTTCCCTTCCCCCTGTGCCACTGCAGGCAGGAGAGGAAGCCCCAGAAGCTCCTGGCGCTGCCCCTCTCCCACAGGCACAATGTTTTCCACAAATACTGACCTGCAGCCTTATGGAACAGCTGCCCGTGGGTGAGACCTCAGAACAACCTGCCCGGGACTCCTGCTGGCTCCATGGGTTTCCTCAGCATCTGCTTGGGAGCACTGGGGCTGCCACGGCAATTAATAATGACTAATCTAGATGCACCATCATCAGCATGGCCAGTGTGGTCAGCGTCTCCTACACCCTGACTTACTCAGGAAATACTGCAACAGTTTTCTCCAAGCTGAACATGCATCTAAGTCATCAAAGAGATTGCAAGTGACTAATAAATATGAAAAGAAGTTGGGGAACAGCAAAAATTTCTGGACCGAGATCAATCTTTACTGACAACTGCTGCTTTTCCTAAGCAAAAGTACCCTGCAGAGTTTAAAACAGCATCCGACTTCAAAGCAGACAGCTCTCCAGATGGAGCTTACCACCCCTGCAACACCCTGTGCTTCATCAGGTTCCGTGCATTTACAGAGGGACAGTCGGATTATTTCCAAGGAAGGGAAACACGGCGGCCTCTTCAAACCCAGGGAATCGAGCGATGTGTGACCGATGCACTCCCCACGATGCTGGAGGTGAAGCTGATCTCTGGGCCGGCCTCCCGAGCACCACGGGCAGTCCTTTCTGCCTGGTGTCCTTTTACAAGGGCCAGCAAGAGGAAAGCCTCACCTGTCAGCTGTGTCTGCAGCTGAGATGAATGCGGTCCCTCCCTGGTGGGATCCGGACACCCTCCCGTACTGGAAAGCAGGACCCAGAAAGTGCTGTGTTTGCAGCACAAGGATTTCACCTTTCAACCCTGTTTCTGCACATTTCCAGTCCAGGGCGTGCAGGCAGATGCTGTGCATTTCACAGGGGTGGCTTCGGTCACCCTGGTGCCACCACGGGGAGGGACCTGCAGCCCTGCAGGGTCCGGCAATGTCCCACGCGCTGGTGGATGCCAAGGCTTCACCTCCCCAAGCCCCCCTGCATCCCTGTTAGGGGATTTCTCCACAGCTGGAGAGCTGCACGTCCATGGGTTTCATTTCAGGAGCATTTCTGCAAAGCTGGCTGGTTGGTTTGTTGGTTTGTTTGCTTGTTCTGCAGGCCCCCAGCCTCTCTGAGCCCTTGCCCTTCAGTAACGCCAGCACCAATCTCGGATCACTCCAGATACAACTGCTCCAACCTCCCGTCGGTGGCCAGTGATTTATTACCACTCCGCTGCCTGGAGTCCTGACAAATACTTTCTGGTAATTGCAGGAGGCCAAAAAATGAGAGGATAAATAAACCTGACAGTTAATTCAGCTGTTACTCACACTCGCATGCAGCGGCACTCATTCCCAAGTCTCTTATGAACCCAATTCTTCCCAGATGGCACAGAAGCCAGGCAGAGCTCAGCCAGCCTGGACACCTCTGCCTCTGCCCAGCACCCTTCAGGGTCCCAGTGCTGATAAGAGCCAGGCATCCCACCAAAAGCTGCTCTATTTTCCTTCCAAGTTACTCGCCAGCCTACCCCGTCTCATCTCCTGCCAAGATCAGCTCTTTAGCCCTCTGCATCATTATCACAGAGCATATATAATTTCATGGCAAGTCACAAGAACTGATGAATGGCTATTTGGATTGCAGTTGTCAGGAGAGTACAAAACACTTCCTGCTGTACAGAGCCCCGGAACAGTTATCAGCTCTCCTGGGGCTGGTGTGTGAGGGCTGTGGGCCACCATCATGGGAGGACACAGGGCTGGGTGCTACCAGCACAGGGGTGTGGTGTTCTGGTGTGATTTGTACCCTTTTTTTTTTTAAAAAATCTTGCCCTGCTCATCACTGGGCATCCCAGCTGGGCCCCACTCGCCTTCCTCACCCAGAGGGCACCTGCAGCCTTGGCAGGGTGCTGGCACCCAGTGCAGTGCCCTGGGGTGCACAGCAAGGACAGCCTCCACCTCGTGCCCTTTTCTCCCTGCTCTTGTCACTTAACCCGGCCTAGCTTTAAAAAAAAAAAAAAAAAAAAATCATCTTGTTTTAATTCTTTTCAAAAGAAAAAAAATCTCTAATCCTGACTGAACACTGATTCGTCACCAGAAGGTCACAATGCTCCTGCACCTTCTCAGGGGCTGTCCAGGGCAAAGGCATAAGGGACATCTTTTATCTTCTCTTTCCCCTCAAAAACTCCTGTCTGCCACCCAAAATACGAGTGAATGTGGTTACTGACATCTTTTTATTGCTGGTTTTCAAAGCCATCTGCTTTTGTCCCGTTTCGTTTTCATCTCTTTATGTAAGAGCTCTGCGAGTAGACCTAAAGTTTTCCATCATTAAATTCTAAGTGTTGGCCTTGAATTCAGAGTTTTCCCACCTTCTGTTTCTTCAGCATCAGTGTGAATTATTGACCAGGGAGACGGCTGTCAGCCCTTGTCAGCATTTAAACCCCGATGTGAGAGGTTGAACAGCCCGGCTCCTGTTTGTACTGGTTATTAACTTACTCTAATTGCCATCAGAGTGGCAAAAGCCTTCCCATGAAGGTTTTTCCACAAAATCACTGGTCTCAAGAGATCTTTAGGCTGATTTTTAAGAGCCAGCAGTATCTGCCTGGTGCCTCGGCATGGCAGCTGGTTGCTGGAGGAGCGCACGGAGACTGGAGGAGGCAGATTTGGTCAGTGTGGGTGCAGACCTGGAGGGATTTCAGAGGGTGTCTCAGCAACCCAGATGATCTAGCGTGAATCTCAGCAGCATGGAGAAAAGAAACCTTTTGGATGTCCCCTGGGCAGACAAACCGGCCAGGCAGTGCTGGCAGAAGGCAGGGGTACACCCTGGCTGAAATGCTCATTGCTGTGCTCAGGAAAACATCAGCTGTGTAAAATCCATTTCTGAGCCCCAGGAAAAGCAGCAGAAGGCCCCCAAACCACCTACTAGCTAGTCAATGGACTAAATTCCATATGGCCATCAATTAGTCCTCATGCACAGCCATCCCCCTCAGCTCACTCCCCACCTCTCACACACCCCCCAGCCGTAGGAAGAGCTCCCCAGCCCATGGCACCACTGTGCGAGGGGGACTTGGGGACTCAGCTGAAGTCAAGCACACCCCATGGGACAGGTGTTGGAGGTAAAGCAATTTAGACCCACAAACAGATACCAGGCCTTCTTAATTAGGTTTCACTTCTTAATTAGGTAGTGGCTCGTTAGCCTCCCCCAAAATTTCCTGCAGCCCTGTGCCAGTGAGACAAGGGTCTAGGGGTGCTCACTGTGCCCTTGGACATGGAAGATCACCTGCTGCCACCACCCCTTGGTCCCCTCAGCCCGTTTTACCCTGGACACCCCATCCATGCCAGCACAGGGGTCCCTTAACCCCCCCACCCCCCTGCCTGCAGCCGCCTCAGCTGCCCCGTGAGCAGCTCGTCCTGCCCGGGCTCACCCCCACAGGCAGGAGCTGCTTTCTGCTGCCAAATAAGTTGTGGGTTGGGTTGGTTTGTTTGCTTTTTTATTATTTAACCAGCACGGCAGTGGTCGCCCACTGTCCCCCACCGCTCGCTGGTGGGCACGCCGAGCACAGTAACAGTGAACAAACCCGCCACCTTTAGCAGAACCCCCTCCCCTCTGGAGCAAAATGTGGAATTATTTACACCTGGTGGTCTCTGAACAGCCCCAGCTGTTGTACAAGTCCCTCCACAGCAGCTGTGCACAGGCTGGGTACACACACAGAGATTCCCCCCGTACAGTTCAAGCCGTCCATTGTCCAGTGGGTGGTTTGCGTCTGTACAAGTTACAAAGTTGGTGAACATTAAGTTTAAACTTGGGGTTTTGGAATAGTTTAATGTGGGTTTCTCCTGGATTGCACAACCGCAGCCAACAGCACGAGGAGCTGCTGTCGGACCCTGCTGGGAGATTTTGGGGGTGCTTGGGGATGCCTCGGTGGGGAGAACGAGAGCCAGAGGGGGAAGCACCACAACCCACAGGAGCAGCAGCTCCTCCTTTCCCAAAACCACACTCCCGAGTCCACATCTGAGCAGGTAAAGCGGGGCCATCCCTCTGCAGCCTCCCAGGCCCAGGCTGGTTCCCCACCAAGCTGCTGGGGGCCTCCTGCCCCACAGTGCCAGCTCGTTGATTTGACACTAATTAATTAACCCGCAGCAGGAGGATNCCAGACAGAGAGGGCCAGAACCAAGCACTGCTGTGGCCAAGTGTGGGGCTGAGCTCTCAACAAGGGAGCTCCCCAAGAGTAGGATCCCACTGCAGCAAAACCCACCTGTCCTGGCCTCAGCCTCTCTCCTGCATCCCTGGGCTGCTCCCCCAGCCTAGGGCAGGCAGGATGGGGACACACGGCCCAGCCAGGGCCTGAGCTGCTGCACACAGCTGGGAACATCAGCAATGTTGTCACGTTCTCCCGTTCAGGAACCATCCCGAGGGATCCCACTGAGCAGGGGGTGAGGCTGCTGGAGCCCTGCAGCATCTCGGTGTCACCAGTGTCTCGGTGTCACCAGTGTCTCTCCAGCACCTTCACGTCCTCCCAGCCCACGGCACCGTCCCCTCCTGCACACACTGCCCTGCCCAGCCATCCATCCATTGGCACCGAGCCACAAACTCCCTGAGGGCTGAAATAACCTCACCAATACCTCAGAACTCTTCTGCCACGCTCACGGCACAGCCTCAGGTGCTGCTCTGGGCTCCCAGCCAGCCCCAGCCCCTCACCTTGCACGCACAGGGAACAGTGGAAGTGAGAGGAGAAGAGAACCGCGGCTCCGGGGTTGGCACTGCAGGGTGGGACAGGCTCTTCTCCCTCCACCCCACGGCTCTGGGTGCTGGCCATGGCTAACAGGGAGTGCAACCCAGCCCTGCCACAGCTGGGCAGAGAGAAGGTGGCTCTGCAGCTCCTGGCCGGAGCCCGTGGCCCTTCCTGATGTCCCACACCTGGCTGCAGGGCTGGCACGGGATGCCCACACGCTGCGGGACCCGAATGCCACCCCGGTACCTCCATCCCTGGTGTGCTGCGGTATCAAAGCCCCAAAGGCTCCATCACCCTTCCCTCGCCCCTCTGGCCATGTCTCAGCCCTCGCCGGGTCCCTGGCAGGGTCTGTGAGGCCGCTCTGCCAGCTCTGCCAGCTCTGCAGCCACCTTCCACCGGCACCCGGCGCCTTCCTGGACATCTGGAGACACCAAGCAGCACACAGTATTGCTACTGTGCCAAGTGGGAACTTTATTCTTTGTTGTGGTTGGGGGTTTTTTTTTGCTATTTTTTCCGAATCAGTTAAGGAGGCGGCTTTGAAGATGGGTCAGATTTGGAGAATTCTTTTTTTTCCCAGCAAAATCTGCAACATTTTAATAGTGTTTTGCCCAGACATCAGCTCTGTGAGTTTGTACAGCTCAGAGCCACGGAGACACCAGCAGCAATAACCTGGGAACGGAAAGACTTTCCACATCGCTTGTGCATTGTCTCGGATTTTTTTTTCTTAAAAAAAAAAAAAAAAAAGAACAAAAAAAAAAAAACAAAAATTGATAAACATTTAAAAACCTGTACATTGAAAAAAAAAAAAACAAAAAAAAAAAACCAACAAACAAAATACCACCCTTTTAGACAGGAAAGTGAGTTTCATCACCCTTTTCAACCTACTCAGC
>VYXC01001558.1:88529-123997 GCA_013397175.1 Platysteira castanea | reverse complement strand
AAAAAAAAAAAAAAGAAAAAGGGAAAAATGAAATAACTCTGCTCCTGCATCTTCGCTCGTGAGAGCCGGCGGGGCCGGGGCGGTGGGCGCTCGCCCCGCGCCTCCCGCTCGCTCCCCGCGCCCCGGGTTTGGTCGCCGTCTCCCTGCCCCTGGCTCCCCTCATTCACTGTCCGAAAGCGTTTCGTACTGGGAGCAGAGCAGGGGCTTGGGCTCCTCGTCCCACGCGTGGTGCTGGCTGCCGGGGGTGCCCTGCGGCAGCGGGGCGCTGGGCGCTGCCGTCACCACCCCGCTGGGGAGCCGCATGGTGAGCGGGTTGTAGGGGAACGGCGTCGAACCTGCGCGGGGGAGGAAGCAGAGAGCCGAGAGTCAGCACCGGGGGCGGCCCTGGAGCCTCCCCGCACCCCGCGAGGGCGGCACGGCCCCGCCGCGGCCCCGGCCCCGAGCCCCACCTGCGGACGAGGGCCGGTCCTCCCAGACGCGGTTGGTGAGCGGGGTCCTGCGGTTGCAGTCCCCCTCCGAGTGCACCGAGGAGACGGAGGGCGGCCGCTCGCCCGAGGACAGACCCGGCGCCGGNGGCTGTTGGGTCTGGCAGCGATCTTTGGCTTCCCCCCTCCTCCTGCGAAGAGAAGCACCCGCTCGTCACCCGGCTCCTGGTGACAGGGCTCAGCGGGTCGGGGAGGGGGTGCGGGTTCCCAGCGCTTCCCTTTTAGGAGCTTGGCAAAAGTGGCTCGGGGCAGGAGGAAAGCTCACCCCGGGCCGAGGGCAGCACGGCGGGGAATGGCGATGGGGTGGGTGGGTGCAGCGGCTGGAGGGGGGCTCTGCCCTCTCCTGGGCTGCGCCACTTTGCGGGCTGATGCCACCAACTGTCCCCTGGAGGGACCGGGGGCAGGAGCAGCCACGCGGCTTTGGCCGGTTCCCTGCAGGATCTGCTCCTGAGCCGGCTGGTGGCTCAGCCCACGGCCGTGGCTCATGAATGGAGCTCCATGTGCGGCCCCAAAGGCACAGCGGGCAGTGACCCCCCAGGAGCTGCGTGGGTGCTGGAGCCCTGAGCACATTCCCCATTCCCATGGTCTACATGGCCAGGAGGCTCTTTCATCCCTCCTTACAGCAGAATCCCTGGGGATGTTTAGCCAGTTTTTAAAAAGGTTTGAAGCCAGAAGGGCCTCTGTCGGGCAGGTGAGCCCAGATAAATGAGAGGGAGCTCCCCAAGGGGAGGGATCTGCATTCCCCCCCGCCTGCCCAGCAGCAGGCAGCCTCCACCGGGCATGGGGAGGCAGGGCTGGAAGAAGCTGCTGTTTTCATGCAGGAGCCAGAAAAGCTTTTCTGCAAAAAGCTTTAGAGTGCCTGGTGTTAGCTGACCCAGGGCAGGGTGTGAGCTGACCCGGAGGAAGGTGCCCATGTGCACCCAGGAGCTACTCCTGAGCCAGGGGCTCTGTGCCTGGGTTCCCGAGGGTGATCTCTGGCAGTGTCACTCTGCGCAGGGCACTCGCATGAGGCACTCTGCCCTTGCCAGGTGTGTGGGGGGCAAATGTTCCCCCCATCCACCCCTGGTCCCCCTCCTCCTTCCCTTTCTGAACTGGGGATCTGCACAGCCACCCTCTCATCTCTGCTCAGGTCTCCCCAAAGCTGAGCAGACCCTGCCATGGAGCTGCTCACCCCCAGCTCTCCTCTCTTATCATCCCCCACGTATCACTTTTAGCTCCCTTACAATCTCCCTCTTGCTCCAGGCACTTTCAGATCCCATCCTCCCAGCCCAGGTTGGATTCTGCCCCGACACTCCCAGAGACTGGAGTGGGGAGGGAAATGCCACCCTGCCCCGTGTCCTCCACACCAGCCCTTCTCAGCACCTTCCCCTGTTTTGGGAGCAGCGATCCCACTGGGGGTTTACAGACAGTTGGGGCTGGCTATTTAAGTTTATGCCTTTGATTTTTTGGGTGGGAGGGTTTTCCACCCCCATAAACCTTTCCATCGTGTAAAAAAAAATATAGGAAAAGGAGATATTAAAAACCAACAAACAGGGAAAGGAGCAAGTCAGTGGTTTAGAGAAAGCAACAGCACCTTTGGAGACTATTAAATTAACATCAAACAGGATTAATCAGCGGATCCACAAAGCTCAAAGCTGGGGGAGGGAGGGGAGAAAAGAAAACCAAAATGAACAAAAATGGGGAGGGGAGGCATAAATCCCCCCCGTAAATGGGGAGATAAAAAGGCTGAGAATTAATAACACAGAGAGAGAGAAGGTGGAGAGGGCTGCAGACCTGGCAAGGAGCGCACGTCCTCGTTTCGTCCATCAGCAGGAGTTATGGGCATAGCAGCGGGCAGGCTTGCACTGGCATTCAGAGAGTTAAAAGCATTGGCACTGAGAGGTGAGCGCTCTTCCCACTGCTCGTCATATTTACCCATTAGGGCTTTCCTAATTATTGCCTCCAACCCCATGTTGGTACTGGAATTCTCTTGGACCGACTGGCTCCTACAACTGATTAGCCCTGGGAGATACGGGAGAGGGAGGAGAGAGGGGACGGGAGATGGGGGGGAGCCAAATGAGAAGAAAGATGGGGGGGACGGGGAAAGGGGGAGAAAGGAGACAAGGGAGAAGGGAAGAAACAAACAGTCAGCACATTCTCGCAAAGCAACAAACTTTGTCATCTTGTTCTTTAAAGCGCTGCAGTGCACCCGTCCTCCTCCTCCTCCTCCTCCTCCTCCTCCCGCTCCATCCCGCCCCGGGGCTCGGCGGGGGCTGGCGATGGGACGGATGGGGCTCACTCTGGGGTCTGGGTTTTGGGAGGGTTCCCCAGGGCCAGGGGCTGGGGACAAGGGTTTGCCACCGAGCCGCAGGGAGCATCTCCAAGGAGCAGGGGCTGTGCTCCCAGCCCAGCCAGGGTCGGCATGGGGGCAGGAGGAGTCACTGGATGTGGGGTCACTGGGGTCCATATGCACACAGAGCAGCAGTCAGTGTGCCAGGAACTTGGAGGCCGGGGCGGTTTCCCATAAAGGAAATCAGGGAAGGAAGAAGGAGTACCCAAAAAAACACCTGATGAGAAACAAGTGCCTGGATTTGGCTCTGGGGTGAGAGGATGCAAGCAGCCCCCAGAGCTGCCTGCGTGGGTCGGGCGACACGGGGAGAGGGGAGCGTCCTGTTGTCCCTCCTCGCGCTCTCTGCAAGCCCCCTGCCCACTGCCCCAGCCCCCCTCCTCCTCCAGGCCGGGTTCCCACGGGGACCAGGGCCCCCGGGCTGAGTGGGACAGGATGCAGAGGCGAAGTGCCCGCGTGGGTGTGAGTCTCAAGCCATGCAGTTATGGAGCAGCACCGCACAGGGACCAGAGGCTCAGCCACGCCACCGTCATTCCCGGGGTGGCAGTCACAGGGAACAAGCAAGGGCAAAATACAGACACAGCACTGCCAGGCCCCCCCGCCGACCCCATCCTGGGGTGTTTGTTCTGGGATCGCTGCCCCTCTGCTTGGAAAGGGACACATCCCACATTCCCGTAAACCTGGTTGGAACATTTGTCTTGTTGTGAACAGGCAGGGTCGTCCCTGGTCCCCTCTAGCCAAAACTGACCCTCAAATCTCAGGTCCCACCTGGCTGCACCTGCTCACCCCAGCAGCTGATGCCAGCTCACTCCTCCCCAACTCATTTCCACTGGCGAGCAGTCCCCTGGCCACACCACTGGCCCTCCCACCACACCAAGCCCCTGCCCACAGCACCCCCTGCCCTTGGCTGTGGGAAAACTGCTCTTCTCCTACTTAAAACTAACGACCTGAAGGCATTCCTGCTGTAGAAGAGCATTAATCCCTAATTAATTAAGTACCAATTAGTATTCCTCACTGGCTCCATTTGTTGTGAGCCCAGCCGGACACATCGCAGGTGGCAACAGTGTGACAGCTTCCCACTGTGGTTCCCCTCGGGCTGCTCGTGGGCCTGAGCACTCCTCCAGCTCCCCAGAATCACCTCCTCCTGCCCCAGCACCCTCATCTCCCTCCTGGACCTCAGCATCACCACTTTGCCCAACACAGGGCGCTGCTGTTGCCCCAGTTTGTGGCTGGCTCCTGCACCCTGCCCAGCCTGCAGTGACACAGACCCCACTGCCCACCCTCACCTTCCCCCTGGCCACTGCCCTCCCACCTGCCCACAGGTGACCACAAGGTCTCAGCAAGAGCAGGGTGCTCTCTCCGGGTGTGAGGTCCACCTTGCTAAGATGGTTTAACCCAGATAGCCAACCCTTGCTTGACCTTTAACCTCTCCTCAAACTCTGCCAGGCTGTCCAAGGAGTTACACTGCCCTGTCTCCAACCCAACAGCAGGGAGTTACGGTGTGTCCTGAGGCCTCTGCCTCCCAGCAACTCTTACGCTTGGTCTTAAGGGAGAACAAAAATAGGAGATGCTTAAATCTACTGAGCCTCCTGCTCTCCATAGCTGTCAGCCCTGTGGGGAACGAGGTACAGGTATGTGGGGAGTTACCTGCTCCGGTAATCGCTGGCATGTTGAAAATCTCTGTCCCAGGCTGCCCCACATCTGGAGAAAAACAAAGAAGCTCTTCAGTACGGAGAGAGCACAGGCGGGTTAGTGGCAGGGAGGACCTGCCGTGGCAGCTGTGACAAGATTCCCATCTCTGTGTCACGGCACTCCCAGCTCCCCCAGGCACAGGGGTGGGTCTGCAGCTGCTGGCCGGGACCAGGAGTAACTCCCAGTGCCTCTGGGAGATCCACAGTGGGCACCTTCACCAGGTGGGAAAGGGCAAAAGAGCAGAGCCCAGAAAGCCAGGGCAATGTCTCTGTGCTCAGCGCCAACCTCCCTCCCTGCCTCCCTCCTGCCCTGGGGATCACAAGCTCCGTGAAGCCAAACCTCTCTCCTGCCTATGGGATTTTCAAAGACTCGATGCCCCCTATGCATGGAGCAGGTCTGGGCAGTGGAGAGGGCGAGGAGGAGGAGAAGAAATGTTAAATCAATATTTTCCCTCTTAGCTGAGCTGTTTGACTTGGATATTGCTTTCCTTAGAATAACAGAAATTCTCATCAAATAAGAGGTGTATCCAATTTCTATATATTTTTTCTTGATAAGGGAAAGTGTGGAAGGTCAGGGGGTTCAGCCACATGTCCCCAAAGGGGCATAACAACACTGTTGGCTCATGGTAACATCATCCAGGAGACGAGACAGCTCGGTCCCTCTTATCCGATGCAGCTGTTGTAAGATGGATTCAAATTGAATTAGTATTGACTGTATAATGCTGGGCTAAATTAAATTATGATCCTATCTACTCTATTAGCGGTTAATGAATGAACGGGCTGAATTTCTAATCTGAGCCAGCCTGGTTAGTTTTACAGAGCTGCACCAATATTGATGTAGGGCTTAAAGTAAGGTTGGGGGGAGATGCATCTCAAGGAGGAAGGATTCAGCTTGGCTGGCCAGTCATTAAAATATCAATTGCTCTTAAGTCTCCTCCATGCTCAGCTCATTATTTCCTTCCTACCGAGGTTATCTGGTGAGGGTGGAATTGACAGCCTCAGAGCACAGAGACCAGGGTGGGAAGTCTCCCACTGCCTCCCCAGATGCACAGAGTCACTGCTGGCACCAGCACAGAGCATTCTAGGAAACATTTGGACCTTGTACTTCATAGAATAGCAGAATATTCTGAGTTGGAAGGGACCCACAAGGACCATCGAGTCTGGCTTCAGTGCAGACAGAGCTGGCTGGGAGCTCCCAGCCCTTTGACACAGCAGCACCCATTCCCAAATCTCCTTTGCTTCATGCGTCCTCGAGGCTTTTCCTCCCCTGGTGCCCCGCATTCGCCTCCCCACAGGTTCTTACTGTACTCCGTCTCGTTTTTGTTGGTCGTGCTGAGCTTCTTGATGATCTCCTGTTTCTTGGACTTCACCATGGCCGAGTTGCTCTCAGTCAGCTTGCTGAAGAAAGCTGGGCGCTGAGCGTTGTTTCCCGGGGACTTGGACCCCATCCTGCAGAGCAGAAAACCACTGGAAACCTCTGAAACTCCACTGTACAAAGCCCTGCCTAAAGAGTCTCCTCCTGCTCAGGATCAGGCTGGGGGCTCCCGGGATACTCAGCACCTCCAACCTGTGTCCCTATCCCAAGGATAAATGTACCCCCCGGTATTGAAAAGCTGCTACAAACACAGCACCCTGGCACGGGACACTGCTTTGGGCAGCACGGAGAGCAGCCCGGGCCAGGCCTGGATGGCACATCCCCATCCCTGGCTGCCCCCAGGGCCTGCTCCTGGGCCGTACCTCTGGTCCATGGGCTCTCCCTCGCGGAACAGGACGGGGTACGGGGCGCTCTTGGCGTGCTCCGCTTCTCCCACGCCGTCTGGTGGAGACACGGGCTCGATACAGCTGTCCGGGCCCCCCGCCGCCGCCTTGCCCTGCTCCGGGGACCTGGGCAGCAACGGGAGATGCCAGGGGGTCACTGCGACAGCCCCTGGCCCTGTGCAGCACCTCGGAGCTGGGAGGGGAGAAGGACTCGGGCTGGAGGGAGAGCGTGGTTTGGGCAGAGCTGGGCTGAGCCGAGCCCTGGGCCTGATCTCCTGAGCCACCCCAAACAGCAGCCCAGGAGGGACCTGCTCCACATGGATGCCTGTGGAGAGCTGTGATATTAACCTTTTGGGGACACTGCTTTTTTTGTGAACACAGCACAGGCGGTACCGCCACCTCCCGTCCTCCCTGTCAGGGCCACGCAGGAGCTGGGAGGCTGCAGGAGGGGGCCTGGAGCTGGGGCAGCTTGGAGAGGATCAATACTGGCCCCTGATGCCTGCCCGTGGCCAAAGCCTGGGAGAGAGCCAGGCTCGAGTCTGGCTCGAGGAATTCCTCGTGGTGAGTTCTGGGAATTTACGTCTTTGTTCTTTCTGTGGTTTCTCTTTTTCCCCCAGTTTTTTTCATCACTGGGTGGTCAGGGCTGGGCTCCTTTCCTTCATGTTATAAAGCCAACTCGAGGACCAGGCAGAGCTGGAAAGAATAATCCCATTTACTGACAAGGCACCACTCATTCCTGGATACATCCGGGTGGGTGTTTGGGTGGGAAGACAGACCCATTTTTTAGTTCCAAACAACAGTAATCAGACCTGCCTTGTAGCAGCACAGGGATTTGAAAGTCACTTTAGAACAAATACAGGTGGTGCCTGAAATGAACAATTGCAGTTGTCAGGGCACCTGTGTCTAATAAACTTCTTTTTCACTGAGAAAGATGTAGATAAAATTAGCTCTCAACCAGTGGAAAACATGTTGCTTCAGGTTTTTTGGCATCATCTGTGGTCAGGGACAGGACAAGAGGCAACATGCACAAAAAAACCACATGAAATTCCAACACAAGAAGACCCATTTTTCCCGTGAGAGTGCTGAAATGTTGGGACAGACTGGCCAGAAAGGTGTTGTCTCCATCAGTGGAGGTACTCTGAACCCAACTGGCCATGACCCAGGACAACCTGCTCAAGAGGTCACTGCTGGGCTGGATGATCTTGAGAGATCCCTTCCCACCTAAACTATCCCGTGACACCGGCCAGACTGGGAATGGAATTATGCGTGGACTCTACGGGGGTCTAAAGAGCATCTCTAGGACAACAGGGATGGCAAGAGGCACCACCCCAGGGGAAAGACGCCCAGATCAGCAAGGAGCTGTGCTGTGTAAGCAGGGAATACACCCAGCACCAAGCTGGGGAGAGCAATGCCAAACTCCAGCCTGCCCCCTCAACCCCTTCACCACGGTACCAGGCAGCCAAGGGCACCCACCCGACTTCCCCTGAATCCATCTGAGCTCAGACTGGCACAAGCCCACCTGTGCCAGCCTGGGCCGGGCTCTGAGCTCACCTTTTGCCCCCTTCGCTCTGCGGGGAGATGCGTGAGGCCGCCGTGTGCTCCTGCTGCTGCAGGTAGGCCTCGCTGGGCGTGCGGCGCAGGTCCAGCACCGGGCACGCCGCGCCGGGGAACGAATACACCGGGGCCTGGATGTGGGAGTTGAGCTGCTGAGGGTGATGGCGCGTGTAGTCCTGCGTGATGACCTCCTGGGGAAGGAACCCGAGTCAGAAACGGAGCTGGTTTCGACCTCTGCCCTGCTAGGCCCAGCTAAGAGGGTGAGCGGGAGGGAAACAGGCTGGTTTGAACCTGCAGGTGGAACTCCTGCCTCCTGTCTGCAACAGCTCTTGTGATGGGCTTGTTGGGGACACAAATACCCGGGCTGAACACCTGTGATGCCCCCTGCTCTCCAGCCCCCAGCTAGAGGAGTTGAGGTCTCCTGCATCACTCCCAGCCCATCCCCACCAGACATGTTTCACTGGGCTGTTCCCTCCTCCCTGGAGCCCCAGCAGGAGGATGAGGGGGGGAATGAGGTTGGTTAGTTACACTGATGTGCTGGGCCAGCGTGACCACGCGCTGGTTCATGCCCTTGATGCTCTGGCTGGACTGCAGGGGCTGGCACTGGGGGCCGTCGGGCTGCCGCAGGTGCTGCAGGTGGGCGGCTTCGGGAGCCGAGGCCTTCAGCGAGCCTGGGGGGCACCAAGAGGAGAGCAGGAATGAGATGGCATCTGCGTCCCCTTCCTTGAATGCCACCCCAACACTGAAGCATGGTCAGCTCTCTCGTGCCAGTGCCTGGTCTCACCTTGCTGCTTCTGCCTCAGGTCATGCTCCCCATGCCCCTTCTCTGTGTCCTGCAGCAGCTTGGCCCCTTTCTCATGGGACAGGCTGGGCGAGCTCACGGGGCTCACTGCTTCCATCCGCTCGGGGCTGTAGCCTCCGTGATAGCCTGAGGAAATGGAAGAGGGTTAAAAGAGGAGCTCACTTGGCTTCTCCCTAGCACTGCTGCACCATCGCTTGTGGGTAGAGTCACATGTTCAGCAAAGTGAACAGAGATAAAGAAAGACCTGGCAGGTCACACTGCAGGGCCACCTCTGATGGCCAGCTGTGGTGATGACTGCTGTGACGAGGTCATGTCTCATTCCTGCAGAGCTGGACACTCAGCAGCTCTCGGTGACAGCATGAGAGCCAGGGACCAAGTCCAGCCTCTGCAGGTTCTCAACTTGTTCCTCCATTTTCTCCAGCCACTGAAACCCCCACGATGCCCGGAGAGAGTGGAGGTGGCTGCACAAGAGGTCTCCAAGTGCATTACAAAGCAAAGCCCAAAGCCCAGCACGGCCAGGACCAGGGACTTGGAAACTGGATGTGAGGCCCTGGAGAGCCCAGATGCCACTCCAGAGACAGCAGACTCACAAACCACAACAGTAAAAGTGACCATTCTCTGCATTTCAATGCCTTTCATGGACTCACAGAACCGTTCAGGCTGGAAAGACCTCTAAGCTCATTGAGTCCAACCATGAACCTACCACTGACAAGTCCACCAAGTCCTCTCCACCCTTGGGTTATGGGAAGGGGAGTGGGGCAGAAGCTCGCAGTGCTGATGGCCAAGGCAGATGCTGCAGCTTGAAGATGGGGTCCCACCAAACCCCCACAGGCTGCTTGCTGCTTCTGCATGCTGGTGGGAGCCTGGATGAATGCTCTGGGTGAAGGCTGGTCCCATCCAGAATGACCCAGACCTCGAAACCCATCCCCCTTCCTGCACTTTCCATTGGAATAACTAATCCCAGTGCTTTTGTGTCTTACACAAGATTCCTGTTAGGTGGTTCTTGTGGTCTGCTCTGGAAACAGCTGCTGAGCACAGCTGGGCTGAGTGATCCCAGGACAGCCATGTCCCTGGTGCCCACCTTGGGCAGCACCCAGCACCGGGACCCTGAGTGAGGTCACCTCAAGCACAGGGACCCCAAGCTGAGACCCACAAAGCCCTCTGAGAGCCTGCAGCTCATGAGCAGGGAGGTGTTTGTCTGATGGCCAGCAGCCCTGTCACGCTGGCAGTCCCAGTTCTCTGCTTTGCTCGTGTGATTTATTATCCACAACTGCTCCTTACAGACTGCCTGGGAATTTCTAAGGATGGGGAAATCGGAATTAGCAAATGGCTATTGTCTGTAAAAAACATTACCAGGAACTGGACAACATTTGCAAAACAGGACTTGGCAAGGGGAAAAACTAGAAGAGGGTGGGAGAAGGGAAGATCCTTAAAACACACAAATAAAAAAAAGTCTGGAGTAACACAACAACCAGGAAGCAGAGGGACAAGCACGCTTGGGGAGCTGATGGAGCCAATATCCAAAACGTGCAACTAAAAATAAAAAATAATGAAATAAAACGGGTGTCAGGCCACAGCTCTCTCACCTCTGCCCTCCAATTTCTGACCATCACTAGTGGAGTTGCTACTCAGCGAGCCTCTTTCTCGCTGCCCCTTATCACAAGACATTTGGTGTATGATAATCACATCTATGGAGTTGGCCACTGCCGAGGTGGTCTTACCAAGTGCTCGGAGCTCCTGTTCCTGCATGGAAAAGCGTTTACTTTGACTCTTTTCTCTGCTGTGCTGCTCGGAGCCTGAGGCTGCGTGCTGCTGGTCCAGAGGGTGGTGGTGCTGCTGGCTTTTCCCCTGTCCTCTGCCATAGTGATGAGAAGAACCGGGTCCGGAGGCGGGCAAAGGCCTCGACTCCATGGCTTTGATGGGCGAAGGCGACTGCTCGAGGTTGGCCCCGCTGGGCAGCTTTGAGGTGTAGACGTTGTTGTCAGTCTGGGCTCGTTCCGTCTTGGCTTCCCGCACCCTCGAGGCCTCTTTCTGCAGGATGGCCGGGTCCAGCGGGGCCGCGTAGCCGTCGGCCGCGCTGAGGGAGGAGCGCAGGGTGGAGGCCGAGGGGAAGGCGGCAGAGCGGATCGGCGACGTGGTGGTGGTGGAGGAGGATCTGGAAGGGAATGAAGACAAGGCCGAGATGAGAGAAGCACCTGGAGAAAGGGAATGGTGTTACCAGAGCCTCAGTGTTCGGCCTTCCAGGCCTCCTGAGCCTATGGTTGGCCCAGGCAGGGCCAGTGAGGTGCTCGGATGGAGCCTCCACCATGGTAACTGGCCATGGGGTATTGGGCCTGAATGCATTGACTGGAGAACATAAAACCCATGGACAGGTCCCAGAGACCTTGGTAACTCCACCACCAGGCAATCTTCAGCAAGAAGAGCAATACCTGTACATGGGCACAGGCACATTCCTACTTTTTTTCCTGGTAGCAGGAAAAACCACCAGGAAAAGCCAAAGAAATGGGCACCAAACTGTTGCTCGCCACATTACAACTTCCCTTGAAATCCCGATCCTGTTCCCACTGAGAATGAAGGGAAAACAACTCTCACTCCTTCCTCCCAGAGGTGCTCATTAATTACGTGCTGGTGCAGGCATCCAGGCAAGCACTGGTGGAGGGAACGTACCGTAGGACGGAAGGGGTGGGGGTCTCCGAGGAGATGATCTTCATGCTCGTGTTGTGGAGCACGCTGGGGCGCTGCTGGATGGTCTCGTGGGTGCGGGGTGAGACGGGAGAGTGCTGGTGGCTGTGGGAGTGGGAGGACGAACGGCTGCTGGACTGCTCCGTACCTGGGGAGAGCACAAGGAAGGGCTTCTTTAGCTCTTTGTCCAACAGCCCCGACCCTACCTCCACCCAGCACCGGCCCCAAAGTGTGGTGCTGATCTCCTCCCCAGCCTACCTGGTCTCCAGATGGGCGCGTGCTCCACCGTGGTGGAGGCCAGGATGGATTTTTCACGCTCCCTCTCTCGTTCCCGCTCCCGCTCCCGTTCGGACACTGAGGATCCTGACTGTTTGGTCATGTGCGTGGGCCCTCCTGAAACCCAGAGAGAAAAGCAGTGAGAGGGCTGCAGACACAGCAATTCCCTCGGGGAATGCTGCCTGCTCTTCACATTGCTGTGTCTGCACAGCAGATAAGGAATGGCTCCATCCAAGGTCACCTGGAGCAGGACAGACGAGGGCAACCAGTGCCACAAAACCCAGACAAATCATGGAATAGCTGTCCTGGCGCCGTCTCCAGGGTATGACCTTCCACAGAGCTGTTTGCTTTGGGGAAGAAGGGGGAAAAGCAAGGAAGCCCTAAACAAGCAGGAAGAGAGGGACTCAATGGACTGGTCCTTGAGTGAGAATTTGGGCCCTCCCCATCTGTCCTGGCACGCTGAACCCAGGGCCTTGGATTGGTTACGAGTGTCCTGCTCAACCATTTTCCCATTGGAAAAGCAACCTGCAGCACTACCTGGGGACAGAGGGGAGCTGCTGTGCCGGCTGCCGAAGGTCTGGGGGGGTCCAGGGATGTAGGTGATGCGGTCCATGGTGGTGGCAGAGGTGCCAGGGGTAGGGGGCACGAGGACGGGCAGGTGCGGCACTTGGGACAGGTCGATGATGCCTGGAGAGAGAGAGAGAAGCGAGAGGACTGTCAGGACAACGCCGAGCTGCTGCAGCTTGGCCGTGCTGGAGCTGGCAGTGCCAGCCTGACCCAGCCTCCTTCTCCCATCCCAAACCCCCAGACAGGGCCGTGCTGGAGGACCTGCTGCATAGTTGAGGGCGAGGGAGGGCTCCCGGGGCGACAGCCCGCGCAGCATGTCTGCCCTCTGCGCCATGGCCGTGGCGGCGGCGTTGTGGTGCATCTGCTGCGACGTGATGTAGTCGTTGATGATGGTCTGGCGGTTCTCCATGGCCGCCGTGTCCGGGTAGCCCCGGATGAGGTACGGGGGGTACAGGTGTGGGTACGTGGGGCTTGGAGCCAGGTGCCTCGGCAGGTAGTAGGCAGCAGCTGGGAGAGAAAAGGATGTGGATGTGAAGCCCCCGAGGCCTCAGGCTTTTGGAGCGTAACAAGGAAAATAACAGACTGTGCCCCCCAGCCGAGGTACCTGCTTCCAGCTGGATTCCCCTGGGGATGGCAGCGGGGTCGAAAGGCAGCGGGATGTGTCCTCGGTACAGATCCACCCCGCTGACGCCGCGGAGCAGGTGCTCGTACGGGGAGATGGGGTGGTGGTGGTCGGGCACGGGGGCATGCGGAGACTTGGAGTTGGTGAGCTCTCTCGATGTGGGGGTGATCTTTCTGTCCTGGGACACCGGCTTCCCGGCAGTGATGCTCCCTGCAGAGAGCGGCAGGAAATGAGTCAGAGACTGAGCGCTGCGGCCAAGCCGTGTCCCTGAGGGATGCCCACGGCCAAGCATGTCCCACAGGGACAACTGTAGCTGCCCTGAGCTCGAGGGACCTTTCCCTCCTCCCTGCACTGCCATGCCCTGTTACACCACCAAGGTCGAAGTGGGCCAAGTCCCGGTTTCCTCCTCGGGAGAGAGGCCTTTCCCAAATCACCCCTCCACCCCAGCACATCCATGCTGGGCAATCTGCACATTCACCCCAGCCTGCACAAGCAGCCGGCAGTGCTGCCTTGCTGCCACTCCTCAGCACAAGGAGGTCACTGCTGATGTTGGTGCGAAGTGTGAACATCTCCCACCCACTGTCCCAAGCACTGCTTTCCTGCCCGCCTATGGAAAAAAAGAGTGCTGTGGGCCACTGCTGGGGCAGGGAAGACACTTTTGAAACACCAATGGCTTCACCAACCACGGCCCAAGTCTCCCTTTGGTTACCCTGGTGCAGGTGAAGTGCCCTCCCTTCAGCAGCGTGAGCATCCCCAGGAAGGGCACCGAGCCCCAGCTGTCCCTGGCAGCCACCCCAGTGCCGTGAGTCAGCCGAGGGCGTGGGCTGCTGGGAAGAACGGGTTCAGCAGGCACCTGCTGGGAACCGCTCGGGCAGGTGGGGTCAGCGGCCGCCTCCCGCGCACCTCACCTGCCTGGCTGTTAGAAATCTCACCATCAAATCTAAGCTTTGCCAAGTACCTTCGTGCTGCCGTGGCGTGGACTCCCGCGTGGAGACTGGAGACCCTCTGTGCAAGTGGCTGCTGAAGGCCGTGCTGTGCCCTGCCTGGTGGTCCTCATAGCCGAGGGCGCTTTGGTGGGGCTTGCCCGGCTCGGGTACAATCACAGGAGCCCCTCTGGCAATGGAGCCACCCGAATTTGTCACAGGGCTTGGCCTGTTTTTCAGGCTCTCTTCGTAAGCTCTTTCCAGATTCCTCGGGTCTTGGATGACATCCAGAGAATGCACCGAGTGAAAAGTCCTGCCGGGACTGCCGATGATGGACCGCACATCGTGCTTTTTGGTACTCGAGGAGGAAGAGCCGCTGTCGTACTTCAGTGGGGTACCCTGGGGACAGGAGGCAGAGGGGACATCAGAGGGGCACAGAACAGAAGGAGCCCAGTGACAGGACTCAGGATGCCTCATCCAGGGGGTCAATACACAAAGTTTCCTCGGTCAAACAGCCAAGAGCCATCGGCAGAGCAGAGACAACCACTGGGCACAGGGCAGGGTGGAGGGCCCATCCTGCAGGTCTTGTTGTGCTCCAACAAGATGATGATGAGTCACTGCTGAAGGCTGGCTGTGCCCATCACGCCTCTCTCCTACACACACTGTGACATGGGATAGGACTACGAGGTGCCATGGGAACCCTGCAAATATTTGGAGACCAACAGGAGATAGCGTGGCATGTTTCATCCTAACTACTGGCCCTGCAGGGTTGCCACTTACCCGTGAAGGGAGGAGATCAAGTTTATGTGCACCCAGAGTCACAGTGCTGAGGGCACCAAGTTGACTCTGTCCTTGAAAAAGAGGGAAATGCATCCTCTTTTGTTTCCACATCTGTATGGATCATTGCTTTCTTAACGTGCCAGGGGGTCCCTGGGTTTTGTATTTATCTGCTGGGAAGGATTATAGGATGGTTTGGATTGGGATCCCTTCAAAGGATGGGGCAAGACAACCTGCACGCAAGCAGAGCGTCAATTCTTACCAGTGATGCAACCCAAAGCTGTCTCTGCTCTCCTTTTACCTTGGGAATGGCTCCCAGGATCTGCACAAGGACAGCAGTCTGAGCAGGACTGACCTCATCTGCTGCTCACGCCACACTCACCTGCGTGATGGAACCTTCCTTCAGAGGTCTGCTCAGAGAGATGTCTGGTGTCCGCCTCAGCTCCTCCCGGGGAATCTCATGGATTGACCTTCCTGCTTCTTTCACCGTGGCTACCAGGTCTTCATGGGCTGATTTCATTTTCAGAGGAGTAAGGCCCTCGTGAGATCTGACCTTGTAGGCATCAGATAAGTCCCTTGGTGGAGTGTTTTCCCTCTTGAGCTGTTTGGCTTCTCTTCTGAGGTAGTCCTCATGGGCCTCCACATAGGACCGAGGTATTCCTGCAAACCCCAAGCAGATGGTGGATGCAGAGGGTGATTCCCCAGGCAGACACTGGACTCCCAGTCCCTGTGCAGATGCTCACTTCAAGGGGGTCTCTAGTTAACACCTGTAACTCAGGGACTGGTACCCAGCTGAGCCCACAGAGCAGCTACACCCCTAATGCAGCCGGTCCACCTCACATCTACCAGCACTTTCTGGACCCACTTCACACTCATTTCAACCTGCTTCATGAGAATCACTGACAATTTTGTCCCTGACTTTGGCAGAATTTAGGTTGGTGGAAGCTGAGCAAGACTGAAAATCTCTCTGAGCACAAAGCAGGGGCTGCACAGACCTGCAGCTGGACCTTGATGTGTCCATCCTTGCTTCCTCCTGTCCTACCCCGACAATGAGAACAAGGGGCCACGCATGTGAGATGCTTCCCCTGTGCGTGCCCACCTCGTGCTTGCAGGCTTTACCTTGTGTAATCGAGCCCCTCATGTGATGCTGCTCCTTCAGGTTGTGGGGACTGTGTCGGTCTGGAGGGATCGCTCGACCCATGAGACCTAGAACAGATCCAAGAGGGAAAGCTGGGCTGTGACACAGGAGTTCATTTACAGTGAATACGTGACACTGTTACCGAGGATGCCTGGGACAAAAACACCAACAACTTCTAAATTACTGATTTTTCCTTTTTTTTCAAATGTGCTGCTTTTTTTGTATTCCTGAAGCTGGTCTGTCAGGACAGACACTCAAGGCCAACGGGCCACTCTACATCCCTTGTTTTCCCAGGCTGGTCAGAGGCTGTCCTGGTGGGATACCAGCTAACCACTGCCAGAACGCTGGCACAGGAAGATGCATCATGTAGACAGGAGACAAAACGAGGTCTCCACGGGTCACCAACGTAACACAGGTGAAAGGTTTCATCCAGACCCACCTTCAATGCTGGTAGATAAGGTATCACGGGCTGATAAGCCCCGGCTGATCCTCCCTTCCATCATATCATAGGTCCGCTTAGTTCCTGTGGTCTCATGGGAAGCGCCTGAGCTCCTGCTGTCTTCTTTGGGACACTGAGAAGCAGCAACTCCACCTGGGGGAGGGAACACCAAGAGGCACCACCATGAGCATGGAAAGTCAGCACGGGCCAAGAGAGGGTGTTTACTGCTGTTTGTGTGCGTTGCTGAGGGGTCAGATCCCATCCCAGCATCAGCCACCACCACGCAGTGCCAGAAACATCGCATGGGATTGGCTTCCAGGAAATTCAGCTGGTTGTTTTCTCCCCTCCCTGCCTGCCTCAGGCTCCAGGTCTGTGCCTCCTGCTTGGGTAGCAGCATCCACCCTGTCGTGTCCCATGCCCTCCCTCCACCCCGTAGGCAGCAGAACAGCCTGGAGCCAGTGGGAGCAGCTGTGGTTCCACTGAACTTGGCTCTTTGGGTCTGGGGAGTTTTGGTTTTTTTCCCTGTTTGTTTTGATTTTTGCTAGACACCTACTGTTTGGGATCTTGGCCAGCCTTAACATTTGCCGAGACACTCCTTGGGTGAGAAAATCCGGGAAAACGGAGGAGAAGCAAAGCTGAGAATGATTCCTTTGAAACAGCACCGAGCACGCATAGGAACTGGGAGAGATGGTGCAAAGTCCCATGCAGGACTGATGGAGTGGGTGCTAGAGTGAGGAGAGATCACTGCCTGCCCCCTGACCTGAACCTGGAGCAGGTTCCCTGCACACAAGCAGTGTTTCTGTCCTGAGCTACAGCCCCACCACCAGCACAGCCCTGCCTGTGCCAGGCAGCATCATGCCCACCCTGGGCAATGGGCATCCATCATGTGCAGCGAGCTGTGAATTCAGCAGCTTCTGATCCAGCTGAATGCCTCGGGTTTATGCCACGAGCTCCACACAGGATGTCAGCTAGGAGAGACAAACGCCTCTGCCCATCACCCCTGTCCAGGCTGCCCTTGGCGAGGATCACCAGTGCCCTGCTCCTCCTCTTTGTGGGCAGAGAAAGTGGTTGTACAATTAGAGAAAGCAGGGAAGTTAAAAACATTCATTCTGCTGTGGACAACCAGGAACAAAACTCCTCCTCGGCAAAACCAGTAATTAATAAAATGGGATTATTACAACTTCACACCCACTGCTGGTTTCCGCAATCAGCACCCACTCAATCCACAAAGTGTTTGGGGCTGTGCGTGGGGAAGCAAGAGGGGGTCCGTGCCTGAGCCTTTGCTTCAGCTCCTTTTGACAGGAGAAATCCGGGGGTGACATTCAGAATCAGCCAAGCACCGCGCGGGCGAGGTGCCTGCACCCTGTCATCAAGGCACATCTGTTGCCACCAGCCCTTCTGCAGGAGGGGACGCGCTCCCAGGCACCCTTTGTACCACCGGGAAGCAGGGGGAGGGCGCGAGGGAGAAGAGAGACTAAACAGAAAGAAAACCATTCCAAACCCACGTCCCTCGCCTTGCAGAAGCCATCAGCAATCATATGCAGGATGAGAATAACCAATCTAGCACAATTCAGCTCACACATGCTACAGGATCTCGTCTCATTACAGCTCTTTTATTTTAAGCACCCTCATGACACTAAAGAATTTGCAATTTTTTTTCTGCTTGCCAAAATTCATAATCACCAACAGTTTCAGTTTTCTTATTTAATTTTTTTTTTAACTCTTCTGTTCCTGGGCTGCTCAGCCTCGCCAGGCTGTACGGGGGAAGGAGAGAGGCAGGGCTGGCAAGGCTGCAGCAGCTTGTGGGATCACTTGGGATGTGATAAACGCTATCGAGCATGTAAAAGGCTGCTGGGGAGAGGAAGGAATTAATTCCTCATCTGTGTCCATGGGGGCTAGCATGAGAGGTGATGGACACAGGCTGCAGCTGACACAAACAATAGGGAAGAGTTTGGCCTGCAGCTCTCCCTCACTGCCCAGGGTGGGATCCCAGCACTGGGCATGGGCAACATGTGCTGCCAGGAGCCCTCCCCATCCCTCCCTGATGGTGCCATTTCCCAGATCAACCTCTGTTCGACCCCAAGCCCGGGCAGAGGTGATTAAAATAGCTTCTTGCACAAACAAGTCCTGAAACACTTCCTGCGTCCTCCCTGGTCCAAGCCTTGCCAACTGTCCCAAAGGGCATCCAGACACAAGTCTTGCACGGTGACATTTCTTATCTGGGCTAGAGTTGACAGTGGGGCCAGGGGGACATGCTACGAGCCAGTTTCCATGTGGCAGGAGAGAGGCACAGCACAGAGCCCTGTCCTGAAAGGTCCCTGCGGTCCCAGGACACACACAAAGGTGACATCAGCTGGAGCCTGAGTTGTCCCCATGGCCTGACCTGAACCCTCTGCCTCTGGTTCTGGATAAAATAACCCAGCCCGTGATGAAACGAGCTGCCTGCACTTGTGGGCAAGAGGAAAGGGACTTCTGTGGGACACACTCTGCCTGCAGGGCTGACCACAGGGCCCAGGCTGCCAGGGATACTCTGCCCCAGGGAGGGAGGCAGAGGGCTCAGGCAGCACAGCAGCTTGCCAGAGACACATACTGAGGTAGCTGAGGTTGGGATCTGCTCCTTTGTCATCCCCAAACTCAACTGAGAAGGGAGGTGACACATGCCATGCTTGTGCACACCAAAGCACACGCCAGTGCTTCACCCCAAGAGGATGCAGAGCTGCAGCATCTCTAAGTTGGCTCTTCCAGACCCCAAGGGAAGGCCAGGAGGAGTCCAGCTCCGTAACAGAGATGCCTGACCCACAGATGGTGAAAGGCAAGAATGGAGCTGTTTCCAGCCTCACTGGAGAGGAACATCTGTTTATCTCCAAGGGGAGGCAGCAGGACACGCAGAGCAGCTTTGATGGCCAGTGCTGTGATGGGCTGAGCAGGCGCAGAGCGGGCAGGAGCAGCTGGTGACCACCTGCTGGCACCACTAAGGCGGCGAGGCACCGCGGGCATTTACTGAGGAAAGGCATTCCCGTGCTGCGGGGTGCAGCAGCAGCCAACACAGCCCCAGACAGGCTCCCTGTGGGATGCAGGAATGGCTTCACATCCTCCAAACCCTCTAGCAAGGCTCACCAGACACTGAGGCTGGGTCCAGGAGCATTCCTGCAGGGCAGCCCCATGCTGGAAAAGCCCCACAGTGCCCAAGTCAACGCAGGTGAGAATCTGACATCCAAATAAACCTTTATGACAAACTGCCTGACTTGCCTCCAGCTTGCAGCTTTTTGAGTCCACCTTGGCCCAAGAGTTTGGGGGTGCTCTTGTAATGTTTTCCATCAGTCCCGCTCCAGCACAGGGTGCTAGGGATGAAGGTAACACTTTCCTATCTGGTCCTCAACTCTTCCCTGTTTCCCAAAGCCAGTCAAAATCATTGCAACCCTGCCTGCCATCTCTAAGACAAGACAACCACACGGGACAGATGGATGCAGGGCACTGTGGTGGAAAGGGAGAGAAATTCTCTGGAAGCAAAGACACAAGGCTGGCCCGTTGTACTTTGTCAGCCTTTCCTCAAATAGCTCCCAAGTCCCACAGCCACAGTGGCACAAACCCCTGGCATCTGCCCTAAAAAGGCAGAGAGGATTAGGACTTACCCTCGTAGGACAGCACGTGGCCTTTCTTCCCTTCGTAGATGACATGTCCTTTGGGCACGGCATCCTCCCTCGCCTTCTCTGCTCTGCTGGGGCTGTCTTCTCCGATTATCCTGGTAATGGTTCCTTTGTACAGCACTTCTGCCGGGGTGCCCTTGGAAAGCCACCAAGATCCATATTTAACAGTGTCACAACCAATTAAGCAAGCGCCGCGCGGGGACAGGCTGTTCCTCGCGGGAAGCCGAGCACAGGGAGCACACCCGGCCTCCGCTTCCTGGCGCAGCCAGCAGCGAGGGACTTGCAGCTTAATTATTGATGAGAATGATAACGAGGAGCGGTAAAAAGGTACGTGATCTGTGTGAGGCTGCTGGGAAGAGGCAGGGGATGAGGATGGCACAGACCTCCAAACGTTTTGGAGCGAGCTACCCGGCCTGCTCCCTCTCCCCAGGTTTGGGGGAAAGGGCTGGTGCTCCCCTGGGGACACTTTAGTGACAGCAGGCATTGCTCCAGCGCTAGCTTTTCCCTGCAGCCTGTCTCCCCAGCTTGGCACAGGAGCCACGGAGATGTCCTGCCCACCCAGGCACATCTGCTGGCAGCAGTGTGACCTTCAGCGAGCTGCCCGCGTGCAGGAGCTGGCGGCTGGCAGCGCGCCCGGGCGAGACGGCAGTGACAGCGAAACCGGTCCCGCAGAGGCTCGGGGAGCAGAGCCTGCCTCAGCTCTCCAACAGGAACAGCACTGGGCTCCCCACACAAACTGGTGTGAACTGAAACCTCACACACAGACACAGCTCACAGCACCTGCCCCCTGAATCCCCTTCAAACACGCAGAGCTGGATGTCGCTGAAGAGCTGCTGGTGATTAACACCCTTCTGCCACTGTGACCTGTTGGTGCCAACTGGGAACGGCCACCATGGGGTGACAGTCCCCCTTTCCCATCCCTGGGAAGGCACAGTGATGCTGTCAGAGACACTCCTGACTGACACCTGCCTACTGAGCTCATTTAACCCCAGGAAGCCCCAGGACTGATGCCTGGGAGAAGCCTCGGGGATGTGATGCCCCTGCCAGCTTTGCTGGTGCTTCCAGGTTGTGCCACTCAGGCTATTTCCCCATCCCTGCTTGGGGATGCCCCTGCTCTTTACCAAGCCCTCAGAGCAGCAGCAGTCCCCAAAACCCAGGACATGCCAGCACGTGGGTTCAGTGCTCTGATCATTCACTCTCGTGGGGCGCCTGGGCACCTGGGTATGGCTCTCCCAGTCCCAGGAAAGTCACCTCCCTCCTGCAGATGTGCTCCGAGGGGATGTGACAGCAAGTGAGGACAGATGGCTTCAGAGCAGAGAGCAAATATTCAAGATCTGCTTCCTGTGAACTGCATGACTAATCTGAGATCAAGTATCAGCTCTGGTACCAGGAGCTGCTGCCAGAACAGGGGGCTCCTTCTCCCCACGGGGGGCAGAGGGATGCAGGCTGCTGGGCCAGCAAGAGAGCCAGGCAATGCCCCGTGTCTGGGCTTGGTACCTTAATCCCAAACCAAACAAAGGAATCTGGATGGATTCATTAGCTGGCTGGATTCATTAACTGGATGCAAAACAGTGTCTCAACAAACTCTGCTGATCTCCTGAACTGGTGCATGGTGCTCGAGGTCCTTCACACCCACCCACTGCTGCCGACAGCTGCTGCAGGAGCACCTGAGAGGAAGGAGCAAGTGTTTGCTCTGATGGGTTATTTACAGCCCCTGAGCACCCACTCCTGGCAGTTGCTGGACACAGAGCACCAGGCAAGCTAAGCTTTGCTCTGGGCCAGGATTCAGGATCAGGTCCCCACGGCCAAAACCAACATGGTCATCCTCCTTGAAGAAGGCAGGCAAAAATAGGAGCCTGAGTGTCTTTAAATATCTGAATGATGGCCAGATAAAATCCCCATGGGAAACAGATTTTTTTTTTTAATGCTCTCTGCTCTGTTACCAGATGAGCAATAACTCACACTGCAAGAAACTATCGCCCGCTTGCCAGCTGCTCTTCTGAAGATGGATGGCAGAGATTAAGGCCAAAGTATCTTCCTGCTGAAGAGCCTTTGGGCAGGACCCCGAGCACAGCACGCTCAGCCCTGGCAGGAGCTCTCACTACCTTACCTGCCCCTCACAGCCTCCTCCCTCCTCCACCTGGCCCAGGCCCTCCACCCACCTCCTTTGCTCCATTCCACTTTCTTGCCCTGGTAAGATGATTTTCCCAGAGCCATTTAAAGCTGCTTTTGCCTCTGTTCTTGATAGCTACAAAAGGCAAAGCCAGGTTTAAAGGTGTTCAAAGGCTGTATTGCTGTTTGTTGGGCTCTGCTCTCCTGCAGTCTGGGCTCACAGGACACGGCTCATGCCATCCCCAGTCAGGGCTGTCTGCAGACCTCTCCGAGGGGCTCCATGGGGTGGGAGCATCACAGAGCTGCTGCACAGCCCCGTGGTGCCCACCTCGTGTGCCCCCCACACCCCCAGTGCCCGTGTCCAGCAGCCTGGAAGCGACACCCACGGGAGACAGGGGACCTACGTGTGTGATGGACCCTCGGTAGGTGATGGGCGACTCCGGAGGGGGTCTGGATGTGGGTGTTCCTTTGGTGATGCTTCCTCCCGAGGCAGAGCTGAGGGAAGTACCTGTAGGACACAAAGCCTGTGAGCTGGGGGTTGGATTTGCTGCTCAGCACAAAACCCGTGGGGCTGAGACTGCCAAGTGCAGGGTTTGACCCCGACTGTAGCAAGGTACGGTACTGGAGGGGACACCCGCCAAGAGCTGTCAGTGTTCAGCCCCAAGCCTTGCAGAACCCCTTGCACCAAGTCTCTTGAGAAACCCATCCCTGTGAGTGTGGGGTGGGGAGGAGGTAAAAGATAGGTGTTTTGAGGCTATCAGCTCCCTGCTGTGTTTGTGGAGGTGCCGGGCAGATTTATGAGCCTGGGAGAAAGCACAGCCTAGCTCAGCCTCTCCTGATCACAGCAGATCCGTGGCAAGATGCAGCTCAGGGTGGCTTGAGTTCATTCACACAGATCTGTCCTGGGTTGGAGCCAGCCCACCACACTCAGGCTCCTGACTGCCTTACTGGGGGGGGGTTCACAAACCAGAATTGGCACTAAAAAGCAACATCTCTGCATTTATTTTCTTCTGCCTGGCTAATGGGGAAAGAAACCCGTGATGGCTGTATTTAACCAAAATGGGGTCCCTGTCCAGCTGCAGCAGCAACAGTGAAAAGCATGAAAATACCAATTCATGTAATTTAAACAGGTCTCGCTTTGTCTTAAGCAACAGATTTCCAGGTGCCCCTTGAACACAAAACCTCCACCAGAATCAATACCTGAGGCCCTGATTTGGGGAGGTAGAGAGAAGAGGCAAAGAGACCCCTTTGGCTGGGCACAGTTCCAGAAAACAACCCAAGATCACCGGGCAGCTGCAGCCAGTGTGGCATTCACCAGGCCTGGCAGTGCCAGCATCCCCCCCTCCCCAGGGCTGGGGCACGCTCCGGGTGCTCACCCCGCAGGATGGAGCCCTCCTGGGACGGCTGCAGAACCAGACTTTCCGCCTGGCTGGCCTGGCTTCTAGGAGAAAGTTGTTCCTGCTTTACTCCAGGAAAAGGCACTGGAAAACATTAACCATGTGTCAGCAGAGGTGCAGGACACGGGGCCACAGCCCTCGGCTGCTCCAGCTCTGAGGAGGCACCTTCTTGGCACCTTTGCCATTCCCAGCTCCTCGGGATGGGCTTCCACAGGGTGGTGAGTACACAAATGCCATCGAGCAAAGCCAGATCCTTCACCCTGGCACTGCCCACAAACGGGACCGGAGCTGACAGAGGGAAGCCTGTGCTGGTTTGTAACAGCACGGACACACAGTGGGAAACAGAGCTCATATCCCTCCTTACTGGGCTTCATCCCTCACCCATTCCCTCCCACTGTTAAGAAAAGCTTCCAAATCTGCAGACTAAACACTTTCTTTGTTCACTTCAGGCCATTTACTCTTTATCCTACCAGCCTGGGGAGCAACAATATATTTCCTTCCTTCGATCACAGTATTAGCTGGAGGGTATTTATAGGCTGGGAAGCGTCCCTGACAGAGTTGTTGCTTTCCTATACTGCACAAATTTAGCTCCCTGTGTCTCTGCTCTCCTGATGGACTAATCCTTTCATCCTCTTAGCAGTTCTCTCTGTGCTCCCTTGCTGTGCCCTGTGCTCCACCTTTCCCGTATGCTGCTGGCAAGCTCGCTCCCTGCAGCTCTCAGAGCACGTGAGAAACAACTCGTCTCCCAATTCCTTACCCAGTTTCTTGGGATCCATGGCTAGTGGCAGGCCCATGGTGATGGAACCGACGGGGACCTTGGCGTGCTCGGGGCTGTAGGGCGTGTGGAGCTGGATGGGCATTCCCTGTGGGGCAAGAGGAGAGGTCAGGAACAACCGCTGGTCCCTGCGAGGGATCTCCACTGCTGGCACCTACCAATATCCTACCTGGGAAATGGATCCGACGGATCTCTCCAGCACGGAGGGGTGCTTGGTGGAGGAGATGAGGGGAGGAGGGTTGGAGATGCTGGCTAGTCTCTGCAGCCCTGAGCGAGAGCTCTCATGCAGGTTTAGTGGGATGGGGTGTCCTGTGAGGAGAACACAAACGTTTGTGAGACTGAGAGCAGGGGGAGCGGCTGCGGCCATCGGGGAGCCAAGGGGCACAGGGAGGGAGCAGGGGCTGGACACAGTGACCCGGCTGGCTGCGAGCCTGCACGAGGCTCCAAGTCACACGGTCATTTTGGAAAGGACTGGAATAGTTTAAATTACTGCCTTGTCCCCTCTGCAGCCAGAGGATGAGCTGCGCCCAATGTGCCTGCCCTCCAGCCAGAGAGGACAGCGCAGCAAGGGATGAAATCTGACTCTGCACCCGCACTGCTCTGGGACAAACCACATCCCCAAACCTGCCCCAGCCAGAGCTGGGGGACACCTGACCATCCTGGGACCTTTCAATAGCGCAGCCTGTGACACTGGCTGCAAGCACAGCCTCTGTGCTCAGTCCCAGGTCAGGCAGAGGAGGGCACACGCCACGCAGCCAGTGGGTTTTACTTGCCTGGTGGGTTATACTGGAACAAGTGGGGCTCTGCCTGGGGAGAAGTTTTGATCACATCCCGGGGGTAGGACAGAACAGGGGGCCAGCACGAGGCCATCGACTCTGCACTCAGCTTCTGAGCCTCTGCGATGGCTGAGAAATGCACGGACTTTTCTGCAAGGGACACAGAAAGAAACCACGGGGTCAGTGCCAACATGGGTGAGGGGTGCCTGTGAGCATGGGCAGGGAAGCCAGAGCCAGCTCTGAGCACAGGAGATGGCCATGAGGTGAGGGCTGAACTCCCCAGCCAAGCTGAAAAGGAAAAAGCTCAGTGTCCCTGCCTGGATTTGACAGCATTTGTTTTACTCAGATGTTTAAAGTGTGGTGGGATGTCTGTGTTGGTGGCTCTGCTGGTGCTCACTGCCAGCAGGAAGCTCCACGGACCTGGTGCCACCCCACCTCACCCAGGAGAGATGGCATTTGGCATGCAGCCGGGGGCAGAGTCCAGCTCCTTGCCAGGGCTTGGCCATTCGTGAATTGCTCCTGGGCAGCTCCTGCCTGTGCCCACAGCTCCACATCATCCCAGCATGGCAGGGCTGGAGGATTAACGATGATGCTCCAAACCCTTCCCTGAGGCTGAAGCCAAGAAGCAGCAATGTGGGCATCCCTCTGGTGCAGGGGGGACACCCAGAGGGCACCAGCTCGCTGGTGACTGCACTGCCTGTGGTGTGCAGGCGGGCACAGGGTGCCTGCAGAGCCCTGGGCCACTGCCAGGACCACTGTGATGCCAGCACGCCTGGGACAGGCTCTTGCCCTCATCACGTGGAGATGTGAAAGCTCAGCTTCTCTTACAGGATGGCTCCCAGCTACGAACCATTTGTAAGCTGTGGGAAGGGGCCAGAAATAATGGCACCAGCTCCTCGGACAGCGAGGGGATAACACACTGATGTTCTCTGAACACCCAGCACAAGCACACTGCACAAGACTGTCAAAGGCAAATGGAGATGGAGATGGGCTCTGTGGAACAACCAAATGAGGGAAATGAGGGAGGCTCACTGGTCCTCTGTGAGGCACAGGGGCTGGGGGCAGGGAGGTTTCCTGAAATTACCTGGTTCAGGGCATGCTGGATACCAGGCTGGGTTCATCCTGGCTATAAAAAGGCTGATGGGAGGCCAGGAAGAGCTTAATGATGGAGGAGCTGTGCTGGGGACACCTGAACCCTGCCATGTCCCGAAAGGTGCTGAGGAAAAGGGAGGCTTCATCTGCACCAGCTCTATGCCAAGTGCATCCTCACGCTTGGCTAAGCAGATGGATGAGACAGCCTTTTGTGGATGGATTAGAGGCAGGTTTGGTAGGATTTACTTGTAATCAATAAACACTTCATTTTGCACTGCCCTTCCTCCCCAGATCCACCTGTGTAGCATTCGCATTGACCAGAAATTAGAAACTGGGCAGTAAACAATAGCAATCACAAATGAACCCAGCCTTTAACCATCAATTTTTGATAAAAATAGATGCCCGAATCCTGCTAAGCCTAATAATAGGGCAAGTAGATTATCAGAGGCCCAATTTAATGAGGCTTTACTACATTATCGTTATTAATGCTCAGTGTACTCAGAAGCTGGGAGATTATTCTTGTTCGCTTCAGTGAGAGAAGAAATCCATTCTGGGCACACAGAGGTGTGCAGGCACTCACACCTCTGCAGCCTGGTGGGGCCAGACCTTGGCTGTGGCCTCTTTCCTCCCCACTTGGGATCCCAGAGAGGATCCCTTCATCCTGACAACAGAGGGGAATCCAGGCACATCCTCCACACTGACAGAGTCCCTGGCATGTCCACACTCCCTGATCTTCTCCCCTTCAGCTCGGCCCCGATCAGCTCTGCTCATTTGGGGGCAAACAGAGCTGGGATGTCCCAGCTGAAGACACTCCCTGACGCCAAGGCACTGTCAGCCAAGGCTGTGTGCACCCTGGATGGCTCTCGGAGAGCCTCGTCCTCCTCCCCTCCCCGTGGGAGCCGTCCCCTCCCCTGCGAGCCTCTCCAGCCTGTGAAATGTGGCCAGTTCCTAATTGCCCCCGCATTAGAGGGTGGCTATAACTCAGCCAGCTTTTGATAAAATAGCACTTACACGGGGAAGAGAGAGTTCCTATTACCGTTTATCAAGTCCCTGGAATGGGAGCGAAGGAGTCAGAGTTTATATGATCCGTCATCCAAATTAATGCTCTTGGCTCCCCACCGCCTACAAAGGCCAAGTGAAACACAACTAAATCAACACAGAACACACCGCTGGCGCTCCAACCGCCCAGAGATAACCCAAGATACGCCCGGCGGCAGCCGGGCACTGGGGAAAGGACCCAGTCTGCCCATCGGGGAGACCCAGGCAGGGCTGCCTGCCTCTGCCCAGCCCCGTGATTAGCAGCTCCTCTTGGAAGGCAGGGGAGGGAGGGCAGTGCTCAGGAAGGTACGGCTGCCTGGCCGCCCTCCAAGCCGATATGGCCCCAGCCAGGGCTGCGAGGCAGCCAACGCCTGGGCCAGGATGTGTGCAAGACTTGGCTTTGAAGCGGATCCAGAGCGGTGCGAAGGATGTTGATCTCCGGAGCGGCTGCAGGAGTTCAAGCTCTCTTATCGAGCAGGGGAGGAACGGGAGTACCTGCTCTGGTGGAGTCAGCCCCTTGCTGAGAGGTGGCCCAGGGCTGCTCTCCAGAGGGCTCTCCAGGCTGTGCTGGATTCTCCCTTTTAATTCCAAGCCATGTGGCAGCACGATGTCTGCAGTCTGGATGCTGGCCACTTCACTGGGACGGCTCGGAGAGCAGGGGAGGGAAGGGATGCATGTGGATTTGCCAGGACTATCTGGCTATCTCCCTTCTAACCCCTGACCCAGAGCCAGGATGTGTTCCAAGAGGCAGAGACAGCACTGAGACGGTGCCTGAGTCCGTACTTGTACTGAAATCAGGGCTTTGGGGGAGTTGTTTTCTCGCCTCAAGGCGACTCATCACAAACTTAATGGTTTTCAAAATGGAGATGCATTCCCATCACGAGCAGAGGAGACCAGCTTATGTCTCCCTGGGGTCCACATGCATTCCAGACCCACCGTGGCACCCAGCACAGATGCAAAGCCACACAACAGGGCTTGGAGAGCACACAGCTGGAGCCCAAGACCTGCTGAGACGTTTGCAGGGATACAGGGAGGCATAATTACTTTCATTAACATGAAAGATTCAGAGCTCTAGAGAGGAGAGAATCAAGTCCTTCACATCATTAGTGCTTCGCAGAGAACAAAGCCACAAAAGATCCACCTGGATAACAGATCTCTGTATTTGATAATGGTGCCAGCGGGTCGCAGAGTGGCATCATTGACTTCAACCCCCAAATCCTGCCTTGTACCTCACACTCACTAATCTGCCTCATCTCCTCATCCTCCTGTGGCAGGGAGGAAGCTGGAGCTGCAGCGCTGGGACACGGGAGATGCAGAGCTCTGGGCTGGAGTGCTGGCTGTGTGCAGCCAGCTCACAAGGAAGCTGAGCAGTGCAGCATCAGATCTGCAGAGGATTATGGCACAGGAGATCAAACCTGATTACCTGCCACTGGGGGGGAAGAGCCGGAGGGGAACTGTTCCACCTGGGCAGCAAACAGGAGCACAGCGGGATAAGATCAGCTGGAAATGGGACTTCACAGGTGGCAACGCCACGACTTAGGGGAAACTCCCTTTCTTGCAAGGTGAGCAGTCACCCTCCTTGCCTATATGCAAAACATTCTGAAGGTGTGATGCACACATGGTGCTATTTATTGTTTGAAAAAGTTGTGGCCAAGTGCCAGCAACCGACTCTTCTTGCAAGCACATCCTTGTGTCCAGAGGGACACGACAGCTTGAGGAGTAACTGCCTGGCCTGGACACTGCAGAGCAGGCTGCTACAGCCCTGGCTGCCAGGGGGTGAACTAGTGCAGTGATTTTCCAGCAAAGATCACAGCCAACATCCAGTGCCTCCTCAGTGCAGTCTTACCACCCTCCTCTCCCATGCAAAAGCAGGTGATTTTTGCAGCTGCATCCATTCCTGTGCAGGATCCAGCACTGGTGGACATTGTACCCACCCAAGCCCAACTTCCCTGCTCCTGACTGTGCCATTGGTGACAGCCTCTCATCTTCCCTAACAACTGAGCCACGGGCTGCCTGTGGGGGCAGGGACACAGACTCTGAACTGGAACAGACTCTAACACTCAGATTAAAAACACATTTAGAGGATGGTCTCATCAGGACTTCCCGTCTCTCCTTAACCTTGATCCCCAGGTGCTCAAGCTAATAATGTTTCAGATGCTCTACGGTGGGAACCTCTGAATTGCTCATTAGGCAGCCAAACCACATCAGAGCTATTCCAGGGAGAAAGCACTGGGAATCTTTACAGGAACCTTTGGACTCCGAGTCACAGTATTAGCATTGATTTTAAATGAAATAATGGTCCCCGCTGTGCATTAAAAGCATTCTTTATAGAAAGCCAGCAAGGTAGAAAAGAGCCATTGTACCCAGAGCCTTGGCATGCCTCCAGGCCCCTCTGCTCTCGGGTGAATGGCAGACGCTAATAAAGGCAATCTTCACCTCCTCGGCGCTCCACACTGCCCGGTGTTTGCTGTGGGCTCAATGAGACATGATGTACTGTCTAATGAACACGGGAAATTAGCCATGCCTCTCTCGTCCTGCCTCAAGATGCTATTAAAGAGCTTTCAGGGGTCGAAACAAGCTTTCACCTAGGAGGGGGAAAGCTGCTGGCTGCGTACAGCTGCACGGCCCGGGCACTCAGTGCAGACAGACACACACACAGCCCTACCTTCCTTGTCACCAACAGCGGGGCTCCGGCTCTTCCCCCTGGGACTGCTGCTGGGCTGCTGCTGCTCCTTCTCAGCCTGCTGCTGCTGGGACTGGGAGAGCTTGCTCGGGGGCATGTCCTCGCGGGCAGACTCGTGGGCTTTTGTGATCTGCTGCTGGTAGAGAGCCAAGGCGTGGGGAGGCACCTGAGGCTTCGCGCTTCCGCTCTGCAATATCCCCTCTGAGAAACCTTCGGAAATCTGCAAAGCAGGGAGAAGTGGTGGCACTCATCATGTGCTGTTGACATCCATAACAATCTTGAAGACATCAGGACTTACAAGAAGCCCCTGCTCCACACTATCACAGCAAGTCTTAGCAGACACCAAACAGTTTCAAAGCTCACTAGCCACAGGAGATTAAAAAAGCCCATGACAAAGAGTATCAGCTCAGTGCTGGTGATACTACAGGAAAGAGTCAGACTGGTTCAAAACCTCTAATCTATAGTTACATGCTTGTAGCTTTTGCCAGAAGTTACGTTACAGCAGCTACATCTTAAACTGTGATATGGGAAACTGGAAGAGCATCAGGAATGGGTCTTCCCTGATCATGCAAATCCCAAAGCAGGGATTTCCTCCCTGCCCACCCTGCATCACTGCCCCTCCGGTGCTGACCCTGGAGATACCAGAATGCTTCTTCTCACAGCCCAGGCCACTCTACCAGTACTTTCAAAACAGTGGCTACTGCTTAGCCAAAAAGGGGGGACCAAGCAAAGCTTCTGGGTGAGGAAGGTGATATCCTTCAAGCACGAGATGAAGTGCAGGGTTGAGAAGGTGCACTCTCTCTTTTTAAAGCAATGGGAGGCAGCAGTCATGTGGCAATGAGAAGCTTTTTCTGTCCAGACCTCCCACGATTTTCTGATAAAAGAGCTCAAGAGACATCCAAATGCTGCTGGCAGAGCTGCTCCAGCAGCTGGGAACACGCTCTGCACAGGGAGCACCTTGCCTGGCCGGGGGCTCGCACCGCCCAGGCACAGCTCTCTGTGGACCAGAGGCCATCCCCAGGGACGAGCACATCCCTGCAACCCTGACGCACACCCCGGAGCCCAGTGGGAGAGCACGCACGAGGCACAACCTGTGCTCCCAGTCCCGGCCCCCTCCAGCAGGGTACTCACGATGGGAGGGATGGCAGCAGCTCTCTGCTTCAGCTGTTTCAGGTCCAGTGGCTTCTGCGGCGAGGAGTTGAGCCGGGCGTCGCTGGCGGTGTTGAGCAGGCTGGGCCGGGGTGACAGCAACCTGGAACCAAAACATGCACATCAACCACAGCCAGGCTCTGTGGCCCAGGGCTCCCCCAAACCCTGTGTCACTGTTTTGTGCTGCCAAACCTAGAGGACATCCTCTGCAAAAAGAGAGGAGCACGCTGGGCCGCTGCTCGCTGCTGGGAATCTGGGCTCAAAGACAACCCCCACGGGACTACACGCTCTAACAAGACCCTTCTGTCTGGCTCAAGAGGCTCTTGAGCCCACCTTCCCTCATCCCCACGCTATTTCTAGTAAATCTGGTGCTGTCCAGAATAAGCCCGGGGAGAATGGACTCCAGAGCTGGGTGGTATGGAACGAGGGGACCAGCTCAGATTTCATTTGGACATCATGCTACCCTCCAGAGCTCACATGTAGGGCTTGCTTGGCACTAGGGATTGGCCTCATGCTCTTCCTTGAGGACTTTTATCAAGGTGCTAAAGCCAGGGCAAGCCACCACCTGCAGGCAGCTGGGGCACTTGGGTCACTTGAAAGACGAGAGGCTGGATTTGGATGGGATTTGGTACTCAGCAGCCCAGCAGCTGTGTAGCCCTGCACCCTCACCACTTGCTCTTCTCCTTGGCTGTTTGAGCTGCCTGGTGGACGCTCAGCCAGCCATGCAGAGGCCTTGTGCAAACACTGGGGCATCTCCATGGTGCCACCAAAGCAGGGTGGGATGGGGGTGTGCAAAGCCCATGGGTCAAACCCTCAGTGTGTCCAGCTCCTGAGCTTATGCCGAGACCTCAGGGACCATGTCTGTCCAGGCCATCTCTGCTTTCTCTCCCTCCCGACTCCAATTTGTTGAAGCCAGTTCATAGTTTTCAAGCTTTACAGCTTGATTTGTTTATTTTAGCTGTTATTTCAGTGTTCTCTTCAGCCTATAAATTTCAAGGTCATTCCATGCTCACCCTTGGATGAATAAACAAGCGTGGCGGGGCCATGTGCGGGGAATAAACTCATCATGGTGCTGGGACTGCCCCAGCCCCTGCTCTGGGAAGGGTACCCAGCTCCACACTGGGACCAGGGTTAGGCACCCAGGGGAGACCAACCAAGGGACAGCGAATTTCAGCTGCTTCCTAAATAATCCCAGTGATATCTGCCCGTGGAGCCACACGGGTGTTGTGCAGCCACGCTCCTGGAAGGGTGCAACGCCCCAAGGTCTGCTGAGACACAGGGCTGGGGACAAGGGCACCCAGCACTTGTTCCTGAGACCTTCACGCCACGCTGAGCTGTGGAACTGCCACCCCAGCAGCTGCTTCGTGCGCTCGCTGGTGCTTGAAGAGGTACGTTTAAGCACCCTTAAAGTCCCTTTAAGCACCCTCAAGATCTTCAGGTTTCCTGAAGCCCTCCAGGATCCTGACGCTTCGGAAGCCAAAGTCAGTATTAAATTCATCAATATGCAAATTGCCTAATTTATTACGTCCCTCCCAGCAGATCTTGCGCCAGACAATGGGATGTCTGTCGGGTGCTTTGCTCTGGAAATCACCATATGAAAAACTCTCGGCATCTCTTATCCACCTGCTGCCAGCCCAACGCCTCCAAACCCGATCACCACGGCATTGGGAAGGATGGGAAAACAGAGCAGGAAGGGGTCAGCAGGCCCATGGCTGAGCCTCGGCAGTGTGGAAATGTCCCCTCCCAGGCACGAAGCTTTGGGGATGACCACGACACTGCATTTCCCATACTCCTTCTGCCACAGAGATGGGTGGGGACTAGTTTAACTTCCAGATGATCCAACACACTGACACATGACCCAGCCAATCATGACTCCATAGTAGTCGTGCAAAGGCAGTGGCTACCACATCTCCACAATGGCTCGCCCAAGCCACATGGCTCCAGGATAGCACTGGCCTGGCGGAGTCCCTGCACCTCCAGCTGAGGCAGCAATGGGACGTGCAGCACAGGGGTGGTCAGCGCAGGTGTCTCCTCTCCCTGCTGCAGGCCTGCAGTGGTAGCTGTGCGTGCCCTCCCTCGCATGTCCCCATCTGGTGTGACCTCCTGCTGAACCATGTCCTGGCTGTGCTTCCCGAAGCCCTCCTGCAGCACTCGCTGCATGGAACCACAGACAACCAGCTGCCTCCTTCAGCTTGGATGAGCTAAGGCTGCGCCTCCTCAATCCTGGACACGTCTTTGCCAGTGTGAACTGCGGGAGGACCAAAAAAAGGCTGCCCCTACTCTGAACCCCCTTCCTTTCTCACCGCGGGGACACCCCAGCCACCCTCTGTCCTCTTCTGGGAGATGCCGGGGACAGCTTGCTGCTTTCACAAGCGCAGGGAAGAGCACCCACGCCCCGCTGGCGCTGGGTGGGCGGGCGAGCATCGGGTGATGCGGTGACGGGGCGGCTCACGCGGCATCGCGGCAGCCCGGGCCCGCTCAGCGCCAGTCACGCTGCGGCTGCGCTAACGCCCGCGGGCCGGCAGCCCTCGGCCCACAGGGGAGGGAAGGGAGCAAACCTACAGCTGGGAAGGGCGATTGAGTTCCCACTGGGAGCACGGCGGTGCTGAAAGCTCTGAGCCAGCTGAGGATCGACCCTGCGGGTGCTCCCGGGTTGGGAAGCGCCCGATGCCAGCCTCAGCTGCAGCCTTCCCATGCTGGCAGGCTCTGCTGTCGCCCGCGCCTCATCACCACACCGGGTAAGAGGAGTGGCCCGGGAGCTGCGGGACGCCTGTTTAATGTTTAATATTCCTGGAAGCTGGTAACTATTTGACAAGCGAGATAGGCGCTGACTCAGCGAGGAGCCGCGATGGAAAAGTCGTTCCCAAGACGACTTGCTCCTCTGCTGCTGGGAAGTCGGTACAAGCCACTGCTGTCCTGCTTTCGGTTGGGTTAATGTTAAACTGGAGGAGGAGAGCCCTGCTGGCCTCACTCTCCCTTACTGGGAGGTTTTCTCCTGTCTGGGAAGGAGGGGAGGGAGGGGAGGGGTGGTGCTGGACTCTGGCCATTGCTGGAGAGGAGCACTGCAGCCAAGAGGCCTCAGCCCTGCCACGGGGCCGAGGCCAGCAGCACCCGCACCACCCCTTGGCAGCGCCGGCACTGCTTCCAGCTGCACCCTGGAGGATGCTCCCACACCAGCAGCACTCACCCACTGGCTCCTGCCTCAATCACAGGGGAAGCACAGAGGCCATTTGGAGCGGTGGGCTGCGCAACAGCTCCCTCCAACTTCATCCCACCACTTTGCTCGGTTGTTTTTTCAATAACCTCATCCACAGTGCTGCATACAGCCTTCCCAGCCTGGCAGCACCCATCTTGCTGCCAAACTGCTCCCTGTGAGCCCACAGAAGGGATGGGCTTGCGCGACACTGGATGCAGGATGTCGGATGTGGGACGCCAGCCTTCAGTCCCTGCCCAGCTCTGAGTCAAGGAGGGACTGCTGTCCCTATGTACAATGGCAGGGTGTACATAGGACACCTGGCCCAGTAGCCATCAGAAAATTCAGTGCTACAAAGATGTGCGTATTCATACGTATTCTTTAAAAATCAGAGAACCCTCTCTCCATTTGTGAAGCTCTTGGGTGGGGAGGGCCCCGTGGGAAAAGCTGGGAGGGGAGCAGGATGTTTCTCCAAGGAGGAGGCCAGTGCTTCCCCTCCCTGTCCCAAGAGCCATCCATGAAGGGTCTGAGGCACACTTGGCTGCCAGGCCTAGGGGTGGGTGGAGGACTTGGGACCGCAGTAGCTCAGGTGGAGACCCACTGGCACGGCCCCAGGAAAGCTCGCACAGACCACATCCTCCTGCCTTTATGGCCAGGATGGATAATTTGCACCCTCCAGATCCGAGCAACATCTCTGCCAAAGGAGCAACTCGCCTCCTCTCTGCAGTGGGAACACGTCCCTGGCGTGACTTTTCTCCTGCCAGTGCCAACTCAGACAGAAACCATTCCCAACCCCGGATGCTGGCAAACCAGCACAACTCCACTGTCCCCGAGGGCACATCCCGCTCCGTTGCGTCACCCAGATGGGCAGCTACCACCAGCAGACGCAGCGGCTCTGCACCCAACATCTGCCCACGGCCATGTCCCAGCAGCACCCGTACGGTGGGACACCGCGCTGCCTCTTGTGTCACAGCCCCTTTGGAAGCAATGGCCGAAGGGCTGGGGGCACATGGGGACACAGCTGGGAAGTCCCTTAGCCTGGGGGAGCGCCTGAGCAGTGATATTCCCGAGGAGGAGCTCACAGAGGCACCCGTGGGCACTGTGGCACACAGCGGAAAAGCTCATCTGGCTCTTGGGTTGTCCCCTTGCCCCCCTGTCTCCCGGCTCCTACCTGCTCTTGTCCACAGCATCCTGCTCATCCATCTCGTCTGCGCTGCAGGTCGCGCTGGAGTCGCTGTCGGGGTTCACCCCGGGGCCTTTGCTGCCCTTATGGCTCTCCTTCTTCTCGGCCTTGGGCGTCCCCTCCGTCCCCGCCGTCCCCGCGCTGCCGACGCCGCTTTCCACCTTCTTGTCATTCCCCTTGTCCTTCTCCTGGCTCTCTTCGCTCTCCTCCTTCTTCACCTCGCTCTTGCAGGGCTCCTCGCTCGCCTTCTCCTCCGGCTCCTCCGTTTTCACCACGTCCACCACCAGGTCCTCGGGCACCTTCTCCTCAGAGCTGGGTGGCTCGGGAGCTGTCTCCGGCGGGGGGCTGGCAGCAGGAGCGGGGTTGGCGGGGGGAGCAGGGGG
>VYXC01001558.1:57820-88505 GCA_013397175.1 Platysteira castanea | reverse complement strand
AGGGGGAGCCTCGGGGGGTGTTGGATCCTCTTCCCACTTGACTGCCGGTTCTGTGCCGGCGTCACCTCCCGGCCCGGGTGGTGCCTTGGCCCCGTTTTCGCCTCCTTCTTTGGCTTCGGGCCTTGGCGAGGGAATGCTCTCGGTGTCGGAGCTGTTATTTACTGCAGCTGAGAAAAGGGAAGAAATAAAAATAAGGATCAGCCTGAGATTCTTGCTTCCCATATCACTGCCTCCACCCCCTCCCTTGGGAAGAGAACGCCCTCGTTCCTCTGAGGGGGAGATGATCCCAGGGCTGGGAGAACTGTGCTGGGATCCCCGGATCCAGAGCCTACTAAGCAAAGGGCTGTTCTGGGGGCCTCTCTGCTTGCNCCGAAGGGCTGGGGGCACATGGGGACACAGCTGGGAAGTCCCTTAGCCTGGGGGAGCGCCTGAGCAGTGATATTCCCGAGGAGGAGCTCACAGAGGCACCCGTGGGCACTGTGGCACACAGCGGAAAAGCTCATCTGGCTCTTGGGTTGTCCCCTTGCCCCCCTGTCTCCCGGCTCCTACCTGCTCTTGTCCACAGCATCCTGCTCATCCATCTCGTCTGCGCTGCAGGTCGCGCTGGAGTCGCTGTCGGGGTTCACCCCGGGGCCTTTGCTGCCCTTATGGCTCTCCTTCTTCTCGGCCTTGGGCGTCCCCTCCGTCCCCGCCGTCCCCGCGCTGCCGACGCCGCTTTCCACCTTCTTGTCATTCCCCTTGTCCTTCTCCTGGCTCTCTTCGCTCTCCTCCTTCTTCACCTCGCTCTTGCAGGGCTCCTCGCTCGCCTTCTCCTCCGGCTCCTCCGTTTTCACCACGTCCACCACCAGGTCCTCGGGCACCTTCTCCTCAGAGCTGGGTGGCNCCCAAACACAAAACCACACGCCCAAAAGCCTGGAGGCTGAGTGGCTGGGAAGCTGGATTTTAAGGGAAAACCCAGGCTGCTGGCTGGTCTTGCAGGACAAGATCTGCTGCCTTCTCACCCTCTCACCCATGGCACATGATCGGCTGCCCCACACCAGGCACCTCCCTGGCACCCTGCTCGCTGACTTACGTCGCCTGTGTCCCTGGCTCTGCCACCCCTGGGGCAGCTGGGATCATCCCAAAACACTACACGTGTTTGTTGTTACTGAAGCCACCGGTGGCAGAAGAAAGGAGGTCAGGGTCGGTGAAAGGAAAGCGCTGGCAGTGCTGCAGGACAGGTTAATTATTACATGGGAAGATCATTCCCAGATCTGCCACCAGCAGCTTGACGTGAGCTGGAAGCACAAGACCCATGCACCGCTCAGAGTTAGGTGCTGCCAAGAGATTGTTTCTACAGCTGGGGAGAGGATCGCTCCCTCCGAGCCTCTGCCGGACAAACACGGCCAGGGCCAGGAACACCAGGAGATTTCCACAGTCCCATCCCAGCATGTCCCCACCGGGCAGGGCTCTCACGCTCATGCCCCAAAGGCTTCCTCACATGCATTCCTTGACTTGTCTCTCTCCCCAGCAGCAAGGCCAGATTTCAAACGCTGGTGAGAGGAGTGCCACAGAGGGACTGTGTCCTAAGAGCTGGACATCGGAGTACATCCACCTTTCCCCAGAGTGAAATTGCACCACACTCAGCAGGAATCTCAGCCTTCTCCAAGTTCACTCAGTTGCAAACAAGAAATGAGGTGCCCTGTCACCCACCCAGGACAAAGCTCACAGTGTGTTTGGCAAAACTCTTCCCAACTGCCACTTGATGCTACTCCGAATGCCACGCGGAGACATCCAACAGCATCTCATCCCAAGCTCAGCCAAGCTCTAGACCCCCCTGCATTCCCTCCAGGTGCTGAATCCATACTTTACACCGTAACTCCCACACTGAGTCTTTCCCCCTGTCCCTAGACTGGCCACACTGCAACTTCAAGGTCTGAGCATCCTCAAATGTCACTCTGGAGCCAGCGGCCATCTCCTGCCTAACACCACCCTGGCACTTCCATGCCCACTGCATTTCATCCCCCTGCTCAATCTTTTCCACAACTCTGTAGGACACCCTAGCAGCCAAACAAGAGTCGATGTTTAGAGGGTAAGGCTCGGAAGTATGTCAAGAGATCCGTCTCTAATCTCAAAATCGTGTTGTTTCCTCTCAGGCACTCTTACAAAGAGCAGTAACTAGCTTTTACTTTGCTCCTGTGAGTCACGGATCACCTCGCACAAAGATTTACCTGGAATCTGCCTCGTAATGAGTCACTCACAAGGACGATTTGGAAAGATTTCCCATTTCAAGTCCCATTAGCCTGGGTGCTAAGGCCAGGAACCAGCGTGGTGCCAGAGTGCCAGTTAAGTTATTAAATTACTTTGACAGAAGTCAAGTGGGCATTGTTGGAAAATTGTGTGCATTTTCTGTAAACTACAAACTGCCACGCTTTCAAAGCAATAAATGGCTGAAAATTGTAACTTTCAAGTAGCTTGCTTTCTCTGGTATGGCTGGGAGGAAGGAAAACGCTGCCTTAAAAGGGTAAGGAGGAGGAAAAGTCCCACCAAGATGCATCAGCTCTGCTGGTGGGAGACTGTGGCTTCCCCTGCCTTTGCTGCAGCGCTGGGCTCTGGGAACTCCACTGCCCAGGACAGCAGCAATGCCCCGATGGGATGGGGATGGGCGCACAAAGACCTTGGTGGGTTATCTCTCCTTGAGCCCATGATAAGCTCCATGACAGCCCACAGTGGTGGCTGTCTACGAGCATGCAGGGACCGTCCTTTGGAGCAAAACACCAAGAAATGTGATTTACAAGAGGCCCTGGGAAGCTGTGCGCTCTTGGAAAGCGCACTGATGGAAATCAGAAACCAAAGGGCTCCCAAAAATAGCCATCCGTCCAGACAGACACGGGAGGAGGGCAGTGATCCAGGGCACTCCTCGCAAGCGTGAAATCCAGAGGCATCCAAAATGCCACGAGTGCCTTGTGCTGTGAGACACCATCACCTCAGGGTGACTTTGGGGTGACAGACCCTGGGTGAGTGCTGATGTTTGCAGCCCCGGAGAGGCCGTGCACGGTGCCCCTGCTGCACCCTGGCAGCAAGGCCAGCAGAGCCGAGCATGCTGCCTGCCACAGCCCCCACCCGCCTCACCTTCCGCCTCCTCCGCCATCTCCTCCTCGTTGCCGCTGGTCCCCGACACCTCCATCTCCTCGTCCTCAGCTGCGGGAGGGAAGGCGGCTTCTTCGCTCTGAACAGCGGCGCCTTTTTTCTTCTTCCTCTTGGCGTTCCTTTCTTTCTCCTGTGGAAGAGCGAGAGGATGGTGAGAGGCAAAGCCCATGGAGAGTTACGGCGGAGCAGAGAGCACTGGTCCTGCCCAAAGCATCAAGAGGGATGCTCACAATGCCAGGGACCCCCCGCCCTGGGTAAACCCTGTGAGCACCAGTCTTTGGGACCAGACTCGCCTGTTGAAAGCCCGGCAGCGTGGTGTCACCCGGCCAAAAACTTCCGACCGCTGTGCAGTGGCCAGCCTGGCTCCCACGTGGAGCTCCAGCCTCAGCCAGCAGTGCGCACTCAGGGGAAGAATGGCACAGATACATGGACAAGGGACAACCACGCAGAGGTCACCAGTGCAAGGCTGGCAAGAGCCCGGGGGTCACATGTCTGCTCACGACACACGTGTGACGTGTTGGTCCTGCGCATTTCCAGGCTCTACCTCCAGCTACGCAAACACGCGCGGCCGCGACTTGACGCTCATCTGCAGATAACGAACCTGATGCCCCAGATATGGCCCAGCCAACATTTCCATGCACCTGCTTTCATGTCCCCTTTGGCAGGTGCTGCCAGAGAACTTTGACTCCCATGCCAGGGCAGCTGTCACTGGTGGACAGTGGCATGCTGAGTGCAGCACGGCATCCCAAAGGTGACTGCCCGCTGTCCTGGCTTGCCCTGAGACAGCCCCGGCCTCCCTGGCTGGAGCACGTGCCACAGCCACGAGGGCGCGGACAGCTGCTCCCTCCTGCAGACCTGAAGGAAAAGTCTCGGCTTTGCTATTGTTTCCTGCTCTTGTTGCTTGAGTAAATATTACCAGTAGGAACAGGCTCATCATCTCCGGCTCTCCCTGCAAACCTCACATGAGTGACGTGTGTAGGACGTTTATTTACATGGATGAAAAGATAAAGCCGTGGTGGAAACGTTAACTTTGCTGCTGGATCTCTGTGCTGGGAAGAGCTGGTCCCCCCCTTCCCCCACCCCCAACTTTTCAATCCTTTAGAAAACTTCCAGATAAAACAAACAAATACAACTGCTTTTTGCTTGGAAACGCTGCTTGCTCAAAATCTATTTTTATCAAACTGGGCAGGAGAGAAGGAAAAAAGGCACTTGAGAACGGGCTCTGTGCAGGCACAAAGAGGCAGCAGGAGGAATGCCAGGCTCCGTGGTTCCCGTGCCCCATCCCAGCCCTGCCGGTGATGCCCTGGTGCTGCCGGCGTTCGCGCCTCTGCCCCGGCAGCGACTCAGCACCGCAGGTTCCCGTGTGAGCAGCAGCTCCCCATCACACGAACGCAGTGACAAAGCGCCGACGTTACTATGGCAAAGACTTCTCTGCCTCTTACTCACGGGGCCGTGACTCAGCCGCGGGCAGGAGCAGGCTCCTCACTGGGAATTTGCTGGGAACCAGCCTCTGCCTCAGCACCCTACTTGGCCAGAGCCCGGGGCTGGCAGCTGCTGGCAGAGCAGAGCAACAAGCGGTCCCAGGAGCACCGTGGGGCCCTCTCCCAGCAGACCCCACTGCTGGTATTTAGGGAAAATTATGTGAAGTATGGGCAGCAGATCCTGGCTACATCTAGAGGTGTGTTCAAGGCCACCACTCTGTCTCTTATCATGCCTACAGCTCCAGACTCCTTGTGCAGTCTTGCTCCTCTCCACCTGCCACCAAGTATTTCTTCAGGAACATCCAGGATTGGTGTCACCCAAGCATTCTGACTTGCCAAGACCACCGAGGATGCACGCTGTGCACAGCAAGGACACGGAACCCTGCATGAGGGGTCACTCCATGCCTCCTCCCCCACAATGTCTATCTGGGCCATCCCAACAAGTTCAGCTTCTCCCTGCACTCACCACCTGATGTGGCAGCAAACAAACAGCTCCCAAACCCCAGCACCAACACAGAGCCACCCTGATGGGAACCTCACATCAGGCTCAGCCTGTCCTAACAGCAGGACCAAGGCAAGTCACACACACTCATTCCCCAGAAGCAGAGGCCTCCAGACTGCACTCCTGAAGCAGTTTTGCTGTGCAAAGCCAGCATCATCCAAAAAAAAGCAAGGAATTAAAGAAACGTTCCTCAGAGGAGGTCCACAGGACTTGGTCTCCAAGCAGGACCAGCCCCAGCCCTGGGGATAACTGGCCCCTCTTCCCTGCACAAGCCAAAACAAGCCCCAGCAGTCGGTGGATGGAAGTGACAATCACAGCGCAGACTGATCCCAGGGAAGGCAGTGCCTGATCTCCAGCCACTGACAGAAGCAGCAGCTCTGAGGACACCGTGTATCCCAATGCCCTGCTCTCCTTAAATGCCAAGATTAGCGAGTGCAGTGTGCAGAAGGTCAGGGCCAAGTGACGCTGATGCCTGGGACACATCCGAGCGGCGCAGCAGCCAAACCAAGCCAAAACACACAGCCGGGCAGATAAGTGAAGCCTCAAGGTGGCCTGACCCTGCCCCAGCAGTACCAGGCTGCCCGTCCCAGGGTGCAGCCGGCTGGTTCGGTGTCTGTTTCCCATCCCACTGCTGCCAGCACGGCCCCACAGCTCCTCAGAGGCACCTGCACGCTGCTGAAACCCAGAGTCACACCTACCTGGAAGAGGAGGCCACAATATTAACGAGCCCCATTTGGGAAACGAATGAGATCTGCTAATTAAGTTTACTCTCATTTAGCATGAGGAGGAAAAGCAGAGCCACTGCATTTCCCCGCACATGATCAGCAATAGCTGGTGGGGGTGAGGTCAGGGAATAATCTGTGGATGTCATGGCAAAACTAAGAGATGCCACGCTGCTCCACCACGTGCTTCCTCCGCAGAGGTCATGGCTGATACTGGGTATAGGATGAGATTTGGAGGCTCGGTTTGCTTGGGAATATATTTAGGAGTCAGGAAGGAAGGTCTATAGCAATTTAATCTCAGTTGTTCTTTTATTTTATTCAGCTTTCTGGCATCTGCTGTTGCCACAAAACAATAGAGTACAATAAATAACAGCTGAATGTTCATTGTTCTTCTCCACGACCGAATCCCACAGCCTCCAATGCTCGAAAAATAAAATGATGATGCTGATATAAACTGCAAGTGAGAGTGAGCAATTAGACTGGAGAAGTCTAGCGGCTGCCTTGGAGGGACGGATGCAGGGAAAAATGTGGTTCTGCAGAAAAACACTTCCGTGATATAATTTCTGCAACATTAGGGAGCAGAGTAAATTAATACACACCGGCTCCACTGGCAGCAAAGCTGTATGATCTTATTTCAGATTCTCCCCAGTAATGAACAATGATATCTTTCTAATGTAACTTTTTATGTTCAGAGGGCTTGATGCACATTTCACAGAATATTTCATTCCAGCCTTTATATGGGTCTGGGGGTCTTTTATATAGTTTGTTTGCTTTGTTTCTAAAAACAATTCGGTGAAACATGGGAACACAGGAGTGACTCTGTGCATAGAGAATTAATAAAAAAGAATCGCCGATGTCTTCTCTTTCTCTCATTCCTATAGACTGACTAGGATATTAAATTCCTGGGTGAGTCATTGAATGTTTTCCTGTCTTTCTTTTTACTCTTGCTGTAATAGCTTGCTTGGAAAGATTCCTGCATTGAACATTGTCCTTTGCATTTTCAAAGCACCCCTTGGGGGTTTAGCCATGTGAATTCTATTAGCCAGAAACTGGGAACCCCAGGATATTCTACAAATGAAATAATTACAATCTTTAGTGCCTCTTAGCAGCCCAAGCTATCTCCAGAACACCAAACAAGCCCCACTACATTCACACCCTGCACCACACGCCAGGAAAGAAGCAGTGTTAGCCCCTTCTGAAGGGGAAACTGAGGCACGGAGAGATGTGCACATCTGCTGGCAGTGCTGAAGAAAACCTGTTTCAGACCCAGGCTTTCCTCACGTTGTCGCAATCCCTGATTTTCTTTGGGGCAAACCAAAGCAGTTCACTGCAGGTAACTGCAGGACCTGCAAGGCACAGACCCGTGTGGCCCAGCCGGGCTCTGCTCACCGGGATGGAACAGCACAATCTCACCAGAGACAAAGTATTTGCACAGCTATTGGAGCTTACATCCTGGCCAAGGCACCACAGCCCCCTCCTCCTCCTGCTCCTTATCTCCCCACGTACCAGCCACGCTCCAGACACCCAGGCATCTCCCACGCAGCAGCTCGGCCTCATCCAGGCCTCCCAGAGACAGACGGGTGGACAACCCTTTCCCGTGCCACTCCACAGTCCCCACAGCTTTCACCCAATGTGATAAAGGCCCCCCGTGGCTGAGGGAAGCACCCAAGAACTTGCTAGGAAATATCCACAGCGCCCAACGCAGGCTGGGACAGGGCTCTCACCATTTTCAGTTTGTGCTGCTGTAGGATCTCGTCCAGGTTCTGCCTCTTCTTGTAGTTGAAGTAGAAGTTTTTGCACTGCGACACAGTCTTGGAGCCCACCATCCTGGCAATGGCTGACCAGTTCCGCCCATGCTCAAGGAGACCTGCGGTTGGAGGAGGGAGAGAGGAGAAAGGTTTAGCACCAGATGCGCTCACACAAGGGCAGCATTATCCACGCAGGACAGGAAACCTCCTCTGTGCAAGCCAGCCTCCACAGGAACAATACGGTCACCAGCACCTGTCTGAACGGCTGCTAGGCCACGGGATGACCTATGAAAGCCTGTTTTTCTTTCCAAAGGGAAAAAAAGGCACTGTGCTGACCGTCTCTGGAATAAAATACATCCCACAGCCACGTCTCGGCCAGCCGCTGGGCAGTCACGAGGACGAGCGGTGCTCCCTTTCCTTTGGGATGGCTGCAGCAGGTGTTGGCACGGCCAAGAGGACTTGGGACAGCTGCTCTCAGTCCCTACCATGAAGGAAAGGCTCTTCCCACTCTCCTGTGTCCCAGTGACAATTTCAAGAGGGGTGGCAAGGCACACAGGCCTCTTAAGGAAGGGGAGGGAAGCCCAGGTAGATAAGTGGCAGGATCCCAGCAGGGAAGCCCAGGTGATGTCCCTGGCTGGGAAGAGGTGTGCCAGGGGATTAGTGCTGATCACAGGCTCATGAGCAAAAGCAGCTTCACAGGTCAGGCATCGCGCCAAGGGCTGGCAATCCTGGCCAGATGGTGCCACCCGAACATGGGGCTCCTGTCAGCAGTGGGGCAAACCCGCCAGGGTGGAGGAGGATGAGGAAGGAGATAATCAGCACCTCGTGTCCTTGCCATCTCTGCAGGGGTATCTGGGCACCCCTGGTCCTGCAGATGGAGGCAGGAGTTACAGCCACAGCTGGGGGTGGGTGCAGTGGCACCCCAGGCTCCTGGAGGTGACCTGAGAAAGGACCAGCCAGGCTTTCTGGGAAGCAATGCCTCACTGCCTGCAATTATCCCTGCTGTGTGGCTGGTCCTTCGTCTGGTGTTTCATGGGGCTGGAGCTGCCACCAGCCTGTGGGACACTTCCAGCCTGGCTTGCTCCTGACTGCCCATGTGATGCCACCGTCACGCCAACAGTTCCCCCTTCCCTGCACCTTGTGGGGGCACAGGATGCAGAGTCTGTAAGCCCAGGGACACTATTCGGCCACAGAAAGGCAACTTCAGGATGAAAACCAGCAGGGAATGAACCTGCTAAGAACATCTTTCTCCTCTGCCAGGGGATTTTCTGCCCAGAGGCCACCAACCACAGAGCCCTGCTGTGTGGCTGGGAGCGGGCACTGACCACTGGCTCCATATCCAAGCCCCTCCCTGGCTGCTCTGACACCATGGTGCTCGGGACCCTGGTGAGCCCCACACTGGGGCTCCTGGCACGGCTCTCTGTGCCTGGGAACATGGCAGCTGTGCCCCAGCCCTGTTGCCAGCCTCCTGCCAAGCTGCTGCCATGTGTCAGCCCGGCCCTGAAGTGCCAGCCCAACCCCTGCTTCAGCCCAACAACAAACCCAGGGGACGGGCTGATCTCAGCACAGCCACGGGCTGATCTCAGCACAGCCACACGCAACCGGGCCCCAGGGACCTGCCTCCAGCCAGGATCTGCTCTGTGAGTCCATGCAAGGGGAGGGCACAGCTGCATTGAATAGATGGCACCACGAACCCCCCGAGAGATGAAATCCCCCTCCCTGCTTCCCAGGTCCCAGAGAAAACCAGCAGCACCCAGCACAGCAGGAGTTAACATCCAGCTGGTGCCTGTATCCTGCCCGTCCCAGCACCAGGCTTATCAAATTGCATGTACGAGGCATCACATGCACTAAGCACCAGAAAGGCCCTGGCAAGCCAAGAAACAAGTTTGAGCTTTAACTCTGCAACTCCCAGCCTCGCTCAGCCAAACCCACGACCTCTGTCATCCTGCTGGCGGGCTGGGACTTCTTAGAAAAAATAACAGATAAAAAAAATCACATCCGGCCACCAATCCTGAGGCAACGAGTGGGGCAGGAGTCCTCCCCCTGCCGTTGCTGAATGCCGCGGGGGAAAACAGGACAGTCCCCAGTGTCACAACCCATCCCCTCTGACACAACCCACTGCTGCCGTCCAAAGCAAACAAGCAGCTCCGTCCCTCTGCTCATCACCGCACTGGTGGCCCAGCACCAAGTGTGACAGCCGGGGTCAAGGCTGAGTGTGTGCCCCGGGCAAAGCTGAAACAAAGACACTGGCAGCGGTGTGGATGTGCCATGAGCACGGGTGCTTTGGCAGGAAAGCTGCCAGGAAGCAGGACCTGGCATGGCAGAGCTCGGGGCTGGGGGGGTGATGGATGTCGATGCGAGTGGTCCCCAGCGTGGTGTGACCTTTACCAGCCACAGGCAATGCCAGCTCGCGGCTGTCCTTCCCCCTGCTCACCGGGACACTGCTGAAGGAGCCTGCAGCTGACCGGGCAGGTGGCTGCATCCGTGCCGGGCTCTGGAGGAGGAGGAGGAGGAGGAGGAGGAGGCTGCCTGCAGCTCCTGCCTGCGGGACCGGCGAGGAGCCCCGCCACTCTTCTTCTACACGAAACCCTAGCGACACAGCAACCCCGGCTTCCCACGCTGTAGTTATCTGCACAGTCGGGAGGGACCAGCCGAGACACCCCCGGACGTGCCGGTAAGCTCCCGGCTCGCCAGGCACCCCATCTCCACGAGCTCCTCCAGCAGAGCCACCCCCAGAGCCTGCTCCCCTTGCCCTGCGCTCCCGCCCGGCACGGCAGCACCAGCCCGCCTCGGCACACGCGGCCCTTCGTTCTGCATCGCAACTGAAACTATGACTAACCGAGTTATCAGATCCTCAGGAAGGCTGAGCTCCTCGGCTCGGGGCGGGGGCTCCGGACGCAGGGTCTGCCGCAGGCACGCAGCCACACACAACCTTGAGGTTAACCCCATCCTTTGGACCCCAACACCCGACTTACGTGCTCCGGCTCCGGCGGGCAGGGAGCACACCTGGAGTGTGCAGCGGGTGGGCTGGGAAGGACACGGCTGTCAGGGCACTTCTTCAAAGCCCCCCCGGGCACGGCAGCCCGCGGCAAAGCGCTGCGAGTGCTCCGCTCACACCCTCCCCACGCATTTCGCTTTCGCTCCCTCGCAGCAGCCGGAGACAGAGAAGAAAGCAAAGCCGGTTCCTTAAATCCTGGGGGCGAGAGGATTTCAGAGCCATGGGCGGCCGGGAGCGGCGAGCGAACGGGCACCGAGGCTGGAAACCAGGTCACAGGCGGCAGACTCCTGACCCCGATGGCAGAAGTTGGTGGGAACACATGCTCCGGCCCCAGCGCTCTTCCCTTTGGAGCGAACAGCGTTCCCCGCTCTCCTCCTGCTCGCTCGCCGGAGCGTTCCAGCCGGCTGCAGCCGCGGTTGTTAAGGTGGATGGAAGCGCCGCCAGTATTTTCTCCCCTACCTCATCTCCTTGCTCAGCAGCTCGGGGCTACGGGGAGACTGTGCAGTTTCAGGAGATGCCCGACGTTGCCAAGAAATAATAACAATTAAAAAAAAAAAAGGCAAAAAAGAAAAAAAAAAAAAGGCAGGAGAAAAGCGAAGGGGCGGGAGCGCGGCAGCTCCGCTCCTGCCAGCCCGGGGACGGGGAGCCGGTGCCGTCGGTATGTGGCGGAGCAGCGAGCAAGCTCTAATCTGTTCCTCTGGCTGACCCGGGGCTCGTTGCATCTGAATGTGACCTCTAGACAGAGCATTAATAACGAACGTGGCGCTGACCCAAGCTGACAAGGGGTGCGGCGCTTGGCACCCGCTCCCGCCCTCCCTCGCTCACTTTCTGTCTCCCTCGCTCTCGGCTGAATGTCAGCGGCAGGGGGAGGGATCCAGGAAAACAAAGCTTGGCTAATAGTTTTCTCTGCTCTCAAGTGAATCAAAGGCGCTTTTCTTTGGGGACGTGCGCGCCGGCGAGCCCAGTGCCGCACCGACGGGGTGCCGCGGCCCCGGGACACCTCGGCCCTGCAGCTGCTGCCCTGGCGCAGGAGGGATGGGGAGAGGTTTGGCACCGCTATCGCCATGGGCGGACCGGGGCCTCCGCTCCCGTTCAGCAAGTGGAGGCTGGAAGGAAGAGGAGTTCGGAGAGCAGGGTACTGTGCTCAGCATCTCGGGGAACAGAGAAGAAACCCGGAGGGGCAGCGCGGCAGGCGAGGGCTGTCGGCTCGCACCCCCTCGGCTCTCTGCAGCTGGGGGTTTTCACCAGGGACATTCCAAGGCTCTCTGGCACGGCCACCCAGCTCCACCCTGGGCTTGGTGAGGGCGGAGAGAGCCCGTAAAAGGGTCCCTCAATGGGAACTCGCGTGGATTAAGAGATCAAGATTATAGGGGAAAAACTAAGTGATATCATTCCCTACGCCCGATGGTACCTGGTATGATCCTTCAGTACCTCTTGCGCCCACACACCCTCTTGGGAGTGAGCAAGGAGGCAGTTCTGGCTACAGCACAGCCAAAATGTGCCGCAATCCTATTCTGGAGAAAGACCAGCCCTGTGGAGTCAGCGACACCACCCAAGGCATCCCGAAAGCGTGGTCTGCATCGCTTTCCCGCACTAACCTCGGGGTGGTTTGCAGAGGCTCAGAGAAGGTGAGTAACTTCTCCAGGGCCACGGATCAGTGGGTGGCAGAGCCAGGTGCACGCCAGGCTCCTGGTGCTGTGCCAAGGGAAGCAGTGGGAATGGTGCGTGGGGGGCGAACCCACCCGCAGGCACTGGGGTGCTGCCGGAGGGACCATGGCACAGGCAGCCAGCTCGGCGTGCTCTCACTACCTGGTGGGTGATGGATGCCCTTCCTTCCTTCCTTCCTTCCTTCCTTGGTGAGTGATGCCCTTCCTTCCTCCAGCTGCTGCTGGCACCAGCCTGCCTTGCTCCCAGCGGACCTCTCTTTTGGTGACTGGACCCAAGTAAGCCTCTGACGTGTCCCACGGCCACAAGGGAGCTTGCAGCTGAGCTCCCCAGCACCTTTCACTTCCCTGCAGGGAGGCAGAGTCACCAAACAAAGGAGCTGGGACCCTCGACCAGCTCAGCTCCAGTGCAACGTCCCCCTCTCTGCTGGCCCTGGCTGGGGACCCTCAGCTCCCAGGTCTCCCCTTTGAAATGGATGGTTCCTGGACCACTGCATCCACCTGCTGCAAACCCTTGAGCTCTGTGCCCTGATGCAGATCTGCCTGGCTTTACTACTCCTACCACAGCCTTTCTGTTTTGCTGTGTCCTATCCTTTGACACGAGGGGACAGAAGTCCCCCTCAGGATGCCTGCTCCTGGAGATGTGCCATCCCCTCTGGTCCAGCATGGCAGTGAGCACACGTGGAGCAGCCACTGCTGGCAGGCTCAGCTCTCTTCTTTCACCTGGTTCAGATACTATTCCCGCTCCTTTATTGTTGAAAAAATAATACTCAAAATTAAAATGTAGGCAGCAAATTATAGTAATTACCCAGCAGTTCCTCCTGACAGGCCTTTTGTATTCCATTCACTGACACTCACTAAGCAAATCCTCGCAGTTTGCTCCTACACACTCGAGAAACATTCAGCCAACGGTGGCACAAAGTGCAGCTCCAGGGGCACGGTGGGCACTGGCACAGCTCTGGGGACAACACCTTGGCTGAATGGCAGCCAAGCACTGGGATAGGACTGCAGTCAGCCACAGCCTCACTCAGGGCAAGCGTGGCTAATTTACACCTCGGACGCAGTTGTGCCCTCATGGCACCCAGCCTGCCCCATCCGGGTAATTTCCACCACCTCACTTCGTACAGACTTCATGGCAAGCACCAGGCACACACGGCACTCTGGCTGTGGACACTGGGATGGACGCGTTGGGCTCTCCTTGCTCTCAGCTCCCCTTGCACCCTGCCTGGAAAGAGGACATCTGAGTGGGAGACCCCAAGGCACATCCCACCCCAAGGCCACCCAGGACAATGTGCAGTGACGGACATGGGCTGCAAACCAGTTTCTCCAGCCCACTTTTACTACTATCAGAAGGTTCTCACAGTTGTAAATACCTCTGATGGGAGAAGGGAAGGCTCCAACATGAGCACAGGGGAGATGAAAGGAGGAAGGTATGGAGCTGCTGGCTCCCCAGCATCACCCAGCCAGCTCCTGCATTCCAAAGGTGATGTAAGGTGGCTGACTTTTATTTTAGTTTTGTGAACAGAATGGGACTGGGGAAAAAATGGTTCAGGTCAGTCCAAAACTCAGATGAATTGTTGGCAGCACTGAAAATAAGCGTTCAAAAGAGTGCCTTCGGTATCCAAGGGAATATTTTATATCTACCCAGAAGGAACTACACAGAAGTCTTCATGGGTTATTTAACTCTCTGTCATCAGTGTTTTATATTCGTGCCCAACCCTCCTCTGCCTCATCACGCTGACTCCATCCTGTGGCCTCTTCGTGTCCTCGGCGTGGGAAAAGGCATCATGAGCCCCAGGCTGGTTGTACCCTGAGGACAAGCAGCACAGAGCCTGGGCAAGGCACGGGAGGACCTCAGCAAGAACCTGCCACTTCCACCCGCCTCTTTTCAAAGAACAAAACCACTTGTTAGACGCCACGGGAAAACCCCCGAGCTGGGCGAGAACAGATACCAGACTTTAAAGACTAACAAAGGTCATGTCGAAACCTCCCGGTTCATCGAGTTCAGCTCCAGGGTTGTTGCAGCTGCTCTGAAGCACTGCCACACTAGCGGTGACACTTGGTGGAGGGGCTGGGGGGACAATAAACCCACCCACTGCTGAGGCTGGTGCTCGCCTGCTGCTCGCAGACCCCCTTCCAGCCCACCTTCAACCCCTGCCTGCGTGGGCTCACCCAGCAGGTCCCCCAAAGGCAGGAACTGCCTAAACATTGCCTTTTAAGGAGCAGCCCCATCCTGCTGCCGAGTGCCTCTGCACCCTGCCCGGCAGCAAAGCAGTGGGTGCTGCCTGCTTCCCGGCTTGGGAAGGGAAGGGGAACTCCTCGAGCAGCTCTGGTTAAATCAAAACCTCCCGCGTTAAGGATCACAGCCGTGGCGCAAGGAGATAGTATCAGAAAAACACATTCCCCCATCGTTATCCCAATCTCTGCACATTTTGACAGACTACTGAATCGAAGTTTATTGCATAATGGAAGTGTCATTAAGCAAGAACTTTCCTCTTGCTGGGTTTTTGTTCCCCTATTTAAGTTTAGTAACATGGTACTCCCCTTCACTGTCTCCCCCGGCAGACACGATCCTGCCTTTTCCTGACTGGAAACTCCCTGTGCAGCTCTGTGACTGTGGAGAGCAGGCAGCTCTGGTGTCTCTCTGTCCAAGGGCTGTTTTCTCTCACCTCATTGAGCAAAAATGGAGTTTCATGCCACACACAAGAAACCCAGGGGTGGACAGCAAGGCCAGGCTGATCTCCCGGTTGTTGAGCAGAGGTCACTGACCGTGCCCATCTGCCAGAGTACCCCGGGGGGGTAGGGCTGACTTCCCTGGGACTCACATCTTGCTTAACTCCCTAAACCAGCCAGCTACGGGCTCTGACTGGTACCAGTAGGGAGGAGGGTGCCTTGGGTGGCTGAGTCCTTTCAATGAGGAGGACGGTGCCTGTGTCTCTGAGCCCAGCCCGAGCAGGCCACCACCCCCTCTGCCCCTGCCCAGCCATGCTGGCAGCAGCTCCGCCACCACCTCCTCCAGCCTCTGAGGTTACCTCCGGAGTTTCAGAGTTGCTGTGGCTCGGAAACCCCCACCACGCAGGTCCCTGGAAATGCCAGACAGAGCCAGTTCGAAGCACTAAAGAGGCTGCTTCCTGGCAGAGGGGAATTTGGCTTTTCTGTAGAAGTCTGGTGTTGCAATCTCAGTTTCCCAGGTTGTAACGAAGGGAGAAACAATCAGCCATTGGGCTTTACACCAGCAAATCTCCCTGCCTCCTCCTGGCCCCTGGGCTGGAATAGTGCTGCATGCTCCCACGCTTCATCCTTCCCTCGCGCAGGCTTTGGCAGCTGGCGTTGAGACTCCTTAAGCGCACCTCCGGCATCCAGCATAAAACAACAAGAGGCACTTTTTAACAACCAGATGCTGATCTCCAAAATAAAGCAGCGCTCGGAAAAGATCCCTCCAATGACCCTCCCCTGCCAGCATCTGCTCGCCCCATTACCTGGCCCCAGGCCAGTTTGCTTGATTAAAGTCTATCTATTAAGTTTTGTGACTATAGAGAGCCCCGTTCAGCAACGCACAGGATTGGCACTGGGTTGTAAAAGAGGGTTGGAACAGCTTAAAGGCGAGCGAGCCAAACACTTTGGGATATTCACAGGCAAAGTAATCCAAGTCCACAGCTCCCATCGGCACCTGGGCAGCCGGCGCTCCAGAACGTGTAATCACCATCCCAGCAGCAGGTGCATTTTCCAAGCTGAGCCGAACCTGCTAACACGCCTATTTGCCTTTGCCATCCCCGAATGGCACTCATTTCCATTTTAATTTCCCATTTACAATCCTCTCTGGGCCAGGAGAGTCGGCAGCAACGCAAGCGGGACGCACGGGCTGGGGACGTGAGCTCGACAGCCCATCAACAGGACGTGACTTTGGCAAAAAATTAAAGCAGTGGAAGAGCTGGCGCAGGAGCGGCACGAGGAGGGGAAGTGGCAAGAAGGGCTGTGCTACACTCAGCACTTTTTAAAAACGGTCTCAGCAAAGGCTCTGAATCAGCTCCAGGATGTAAAGTCACCCCACGCTGCCCACAGCCCTGGCTCTTGAGAGCTCCCCAACACGTGCCTGCGGAGTGCTGGGCTTCGCTGTCCTCTCCCTAAATCCCAGAGCTGAGAATGCAGGCAGACACTCTCCGTGTGCCTGGAACAGATCACACTGAAGCCATAAAGCTCCCAAGAGCAGGGTGAAACTACATCCCATGCTACAGGCACCAGCAGCTCCAACACCGCAACGGGCAAAGCGCATTCCCCATTTCCTACAGCCAACTCCTGCCTCATGGGACACGTGTGGCTCCAGCCACAGCCCAGACATCCCTGGTGCTGGCACAGCTCCTGGGGCCAGAGAAGCTGAGCACACTCCCTGCCTTCCCCACACTCTCCCTGAGGCACACTGGGAACAAACCAACAGCAGGACAGGCAGGATCCAGCCCCACAGCTCAGGACCCGCCACCCTGCACCAATGCCAGCAGTCAGGTGCTGTCCATCCTCAACTGCTGGCCTAGCTCCAGCACAGACGATAAGAGAAAGAAAATGAGTGTCTCACCTTTTTTAGCCGTCTCCATCTCCTCTTCGGTCCAGCGAGAGCTTTCATTCATTTCCAGGGAAGCTGGGAAGGAAGAAGGAAAGAGAGCAGTCAGCTGTGAGCAGGACCCAGCAAGCACAGTGAGCTCACGGGAGGTGTCCCAACACCCAAACCCTGTCCCATGCCCTGTTCCCTGGAGGCACAACAAAACCCCATGCAGTGCAGAAGTGCTCCCACAAGAAAGGCTGTCGCGAGGCTTTTCCATGCCACCGTACCCCACGCACAACCCCCCCTCAGGATGCACCTCAGTGACGCAAAACCTCCCGTTTGGGCCTGGAAGCGAAGCCAGATGGCTTGAGAGTGGCAGCAGATTTCCTGCTGATTTGGTGCCACGCACCCGGGCCCACCAACAGGTACCTAAGATGGAGGAGGCTGTGGCTGTGTGCTTTGGAGGAGGCAGACGCAGGGTGGGACCGTCAGAGACGGAGAAACAGCGTCACCTCAGTGGTGACTTTGGCCGGCTGCATCTGTCAAGGGTGTTGGCCGTGTGTGACCGCGGGCTCCCTCTGTGCCATCACTGGGCTCTTGGACAACACCTCCCAGCCACTTCCAGCACCAGCAGGGGCTCGTCTAGAGCAGTGCCCAATTAAGGGGACGTTCTGCTCCAGCCAGGAGAGGCTGACAGGGGTGTCAGCATCTGATGCTGCCCCTCTCCCCCACTCCAAGCAGATGCTGGGGACACCAAGGTCCTGCATAAAGCCTTCCCTATGCACCAGTCCTGCTGGCAGCCTGGCACAGAGCAAACCCTACAATAACAAACTGGGGTGTGAGTCAGAGACAAAAAACAACTCGGTAAGGAAACAGATTTCCGGCTCAGGCTGCCAAGGGGTTATTACTCCAAACAACAGGCAAAGCATTATTTCAACAGTGATGAGAGATGTTTTGACAGTGTCCTTTCAAAATGGAAAACAGGCTGATAGGTTCAGGATAAAGAATACAGGCAAGGAGAGAAGGAAGGAGCTTCTGAGAAGCTCTACAAGAAGCTGAGACCCTGTGGGAGGACAGTGTGGGTTCCAATGCCCACAGCACTTCAGAGCTGGCTGAGCGTGGCCGCAGGTGTCACCTCCCGGAAGACAGCGCGGGTCACTGCCTCCCCCAGAGCCGTGTCCCCCCCTGTGTCCCCCCTGGGACACCAGGCAGGAGGCAGGGAATCGATACCTCAGCGCTTCCCCCTGGCTGCAGGCAGGCAGAGCCGGGGCCACGACGCTCGTTTACGTAAGAGCGAGTGTCCCCAGCGCTGTGCAGGCCCTCGGCTCAGCTGGGGATGGCTGTTATTGTATGGCAAAGAAATGTCACAGAAACGGCCCGTTTGGTTTGATTAATGGCATCGGCTGAGGTTGTGCAGTTATGAAACAGATGCCTACGGGGAGCTCCGGCACGCTGCAGTTAAACCACAATACGGTTTTGTGTTGTTTTTTAATGTTCAATTGGTATTTAAAATGCAATAACTTTCTTAGCCAACCTAAATTAAAGCGCTATTGGAGAGACATAAAGCGGAATCAATTGCTCAGATATGTCACTGGAATTGATCCATTCCTTTTTCCCAATTTAACATGGTCTAAAGGCTTTCCTCTGTGTTCGCAGTCAAGTTTATCAAGAGATACCAGGATAAAAAAATCCCATCTAAGTTACTGGCATTATCTGCTGCTTCTCTGCAGCACTGCTGAACAAGTTGGAGGGAGAGAGCAGGGCTCCGTTGTGCTGGGGACTATTTATATCGCCTGTATGAAAACAGAGCGCTCGCAATCAAGGCTTCAGCCAGTTGTCAGCAGAGAACAGGGAGGCGAAACACCTCCGCGTGATTTATAGCACATGGAACAGCACAAGCAAGAAACTGCAGAGCAAGGGAACCGAGAGGAGTCACCCTGCTTTTATTTTTACCTGCCTTAGGTAGCACAGCAATGATTTGGTACTTTGACAAGAGTAGAAAACATAGGAAAATCAGCCAAATTCCTCGATGCACTGGCGTCTGTAAGTCAATACATGAGCCCGCTCCCTGGGGTGGCAACTACTGATGCCGCAGATGCCAGAGGCAGATGTGCCCAATGTGGGGCTGTGGATGCTGCCATGAATCAACATCTAGCCCGAGGCCAGCGTGGCACGGCTATAGCCAACTGCCACGTGTGGCTGTGGGCTGGTGCAGTGCCTGGGTGCCATGGTACAGGCAGCACCCTTTGCTGCATCAGGCCCGGATGGAAATGGACCAGCTCAATGCCCAAGGCCAAGCAGGAGGAGATCCCACAGGCTGCAGTTGCTCAAGCCTCACACAAATTTGAAAACAGAGCAGGTAGGAGAACTGGCACAGACCCAGGCAAGCCTGGGAGGGCAGAGCAGGGGGACGGCTAGAGGTCACGGGGACTCGGAAGCCTGATCAGCTGCAAAGGGAACCAGCTCCAGGTGCAGGAGGGACACGAGCCTTGCCAAAGCTAGAACTGACAGCTTCCCTTTTTGTCCTTTGCAACACTTTCCCTCCGAGGCCATAAAACCCACTAACACTCAGCCAGGACAGCCCAGACTCGCAAATACCCCATTATCCTGGTGAACCACGCTGAGTAATCCACGTGATAGAGAGAAACATCACTGCTACTCGCCAGGAAGAAGGATTTCCCGAAGGGAACCTCTCTTCTGCGAGCGGGGAGCAGAGCAGGGGGATCCCAGCACAATGGATATCCCAAAGGCCCAGCCCAGGGCAGGGTCCCCCCTCCCCTGGCACCTACCCAGCTCGGCGCTCTGCTGTGGCGTGGCTGCCTCCTCGTTGTTGGCCTCGTTGGCCATGGAGCGGGTGATGCGGCCCTTGCGCCGGCCCTGGCTGTTGGCGGTTTTGCGACCTTTGGAGGTGACCGTTTCTTTCTCATCGTTGTCTTCCCCCGATGTGTCGTCGTTCTTGTCCCTGCAAAAACAGGGAGAGAGGGAAAAAAAATGTTGTTTGGTTGGTCTGATTTTTAGGTCAAGCAATTATTTCTCTGCACGTGTTTGGGGGATTTTTTTTTTGTTGTTGGTTTTTCAGGGGGGCAGGTCTGCAGTTTTTTTGCAGACGCAGGCTCTTTTCCTGGCTGGGATTGGCAGTGGGGTGATTTGTGGTGGGGTTTTCTCTCTGCAGCTGGCTGCAGCTCCACCACCAAGTGCACGCAGAGACCTGACGGAGACAGGTTTAATACCAGACCATTCAAATTCATCCCTGCCTCCTCCTCATTTATCTTCCTGAAAGGGACCTGCTGGTAAATGTCTTTGCAGCCTAGATATAATGAAGCCAGATGTTCTTTTAAACCAAGTATTAAGCCCATTACAGATAGCGAGCGGTCTGCGTGCCAACCTTTCCCTGCCACGGCGCTGATGCTCGGCGTGAGGGAGGCAGGGCTGGCTGGAGCTCTTCATCTGGGAGTGCTCACGATGACATCAATAACACTAAAGGTGAAGTGCCGCGCTCCGCTGCGCCTGGATTGCTCCTCCAGCTCCCAGAGGCCCTCGTAACAACAAAACAAGCTGGAGGATCACAGGAGCTTTGCAGATTGATTGGGCTGATATAAAAAAAACCCCCATATCGAGTTGCTTTCCCAGTTTGGGAGCAGCAGGGAAGAGGAATGAGGAGGAGGGTCTGCTTTTCCCACCCTGCAGAGGAGGTGAGGTGGGCAGACACAGTCCTGCACAGGGTCAGGCAGCCCTGGGCTATGCTGCATCCCACCACCACATTCCACCCCTGCAGCTCCCACTGGAGCCAGGCAGGGAGGCTCGTCCTTACTTTGTCAGTTCTTCTTTGTCATTTTCTGTTTCCTGCTTGTCTTCCTCCTTCTCTCCCTCCTTCTCTTTTTCTTTCTCTTTTTCATCTTTCTCTTCTTGGCTGCTCCGGGGCATTTGCTGCTGCTGCAAAACAAAGGGCGTAAAATAAACCAAGCCCTCGGCACTGAGGCGGACACACGGCAGCACCTGGGCCAAGCCAAACAACTGCTGTGGAACAATGCTGGGGGCCAGGGGCCAAGAGGAAAGAGCTGCAGGCAGAGGGTGCAGGCAGGGCACTGGTGGAGGCCACAGGGGCTGAAAGCTTTCCAGGGAGATCAGAGCTAGTTCAGGATCAGGCATGGCAGCTGCACTCTGGCTCCTGTTCCAGGCAGCGGGGACAGCCCCAGCTGCTCCCCTGGGATCAGGCAAAAAGCAAGGATCTGTTGTGGGGGTAAGGCAGAGAGGTGAGAACCACCCTCCTGTTCTGGCTTAGCCACACGGGTGGTGATTTGCAGCCAGTGGCTGCATTTTGCTGGAGCATGAAGGAGACAGGGCACCAGTGACACCCCGAGGCTCAGCGATATCAACGCTTTTGATCTTTTTCCCAAGCATCTGACACAGCCCATGGGGAATGTTTGTGGCTCTGTATCACCGAGCAGGGAAGGTGCCCTCTCTCTGCCCACTCTTTACCACCTGGCACCCTCAGCAGAGGCCGTGAGCCCAACCACCCCAACGCTGCTGCTGCCGCTCGGACCGAGGCACCGCGGTACCCCAGGGAGGGACACGGTGATTATTATAGTTCTGGATTTTGTTTCAACAGCTGCAGGAAGGAGGTTGCTGGGGAGGCCTGGTTCCCCTGACCTCCCTTCCCTCTGGCAACCAGCAAACGAGAGGCATTGCACAGAGAAGTAGAAATTAGAGACGGAAATGATTTATTAAACCATCCTGCTCCTGGCTAATGCGAGGCTGCTTGCTCCAGGAAACCCACCCGGGCTCACCCGGCCCCTGCCCAGCCTGCAGGGCTTCCACCACCCCTTGGGAAAGGGTTTGGTGATGTAATGGGGGGTAAAATTGCCTTAAAATGGATTTATCAGCAGAAGGTGGCTGGTCTGGCTGGCATGCAGCCATACAGCAAGTACAGATGAGGTGTCCCCACAGCCCTTGAGCCAGTAGGACTGGCCTGATCCCAGTCCTCAGAACTGGGAGGCTGCTTTGAACACTGGCATCCTGCAGCAGCAGCACTGGGTGCAAGCAGAGCTCCTGGACCCCATGGGCTGTTCTAAAATCAGAAGCGTGGAGCTGTCAAATGGAGCAATTTAACGAGAAAACTGCTGATTCTTTCAGGCCCTGGTTCAACACAAGCCCTTAAAACCCAGGCACGGTACCACTGAAACCCCACAGACTTTCAGTTCCTCCTCGTACGGGGGAGGCAGCTGTGCCACCAGGATCCCGGCACGCTCGGCCAGCCCCTGGAGCACCTCTGCACACGTGCAGAACACAACTGCAATGCATCAGCTCGCACTCCTGCTGCTCCAGGAACTGCTCCGCGGGATGCAGTCCCAGGCGGTCCCAGGGGAGAGGGAGTCAGGGCACAGCTGGGATGAGCACTCGGTTGCCTATTTCCAAAGTCCACAGATCACCAAGGCTTGGGGAACACGGCTGTCTCAGGCAGAAAGCGGCCAAGGGGAGTGTCATCCTCAGCACACCGGGCACTGCCTTTGTCAGCCCCCAAACTGGGGGAGGAGGAGGAGGGCAGTGGACAAGCTGGAACAGAAGGTGGGGAAGCCTGAACTGGCTGCAGAGGAGCAAGGGGCAACCATCACGTGCATTTCCCCAGCGCTGCCCTGAACTCTCTGACTCTGAGTCACTCCATGGTGAACCCTGAGCGCGGGTTCAGCCCTGACAGACACCCACGAGGTGAGGGCTGTGACCTCCAAGGGCCAGGCAGGCAGCAGGACAGGCTCTACCCCAGCCCTGGCCATTACCACCCACCTGCATGCCCCTCATCAAAGGCTTGGCAATGGAGGGGAGCCCACGTGTATTTCTACCACTCAATTGCCTACGAGTATTTCTACCACTCAATTGCAAATATTTACTTTTGAGGGATGGGGGAAACACTGCATCCCAGAGATCCCAGCTCTTGTTCACATTTAAACCCAGCCGTGACCACACGAGTACCTGCCCCAGCTTTAGGCTGGAGTGAGCATCCAAGAAAGGCTCAGCATCATCTTATCCTGTCTCTACACTTGTGTGACCTAGGGGGCTGCCAGCCTGAGCAGCCATTGCAGCTTTTCCCCAGAGGAACAGGCTGGAATGGCAGCGATGCCAAGGAGCTCCCTGCACCAGCCTACAAACGCAAGAGCAGGAAGGCAGGGAGAGATGAGAGTGGCCTTTGTGGCTCACACGGCAACACAGGTGCTTCCCTGCAGAGCCATCTACCAAGCTTCGGCATGGCAAGGATGGGCAAACCCCACTGGACTGGCTTCAGTGGGCTCCTGCACATCCCTCTCCTCCCGCACGTTTCAAGCCCAGCCTGGCAGGACAGCAAATTAAGGTTTCTCCCAGTGCAGAGGCACATCTCGAGCCAAGGATGCCCTCTAGTGATTGCCCTGCTCTGGCCACGGCCGGGTGCCCGATGCCAGGAGCAAGAGCCAGGTGGGACGAGCGCCGTGCACCCAGCAGGACGGGTCTCACCTGTCAGCCAGGTGAAATACACAGAACATTGTCACCACCAGGCCATGGTGGGAAAACTGACCCAGCTCCACCCAGGGCCGCACTCACGTCTTCATCTGGGGAAAGGCTCCCAGCCAAATGCTGATCTGAACCCTGGCAAGCCCACAGTGATGGCTTATCTCCTGTACTAGAGCTTGGCCGCACAGCAGGGCACCTGCCAAACACCCCAGGAAACGCCTCTGCTCATGAATGCTCCCTTATCTCACACCCGGGGGCACACACTGGGCTGGAAGCTGCGGGGCTGGCACTGAGCACCCAGTCCTGGGTGGACAGTGGGCACCCCGGGGTCCTGAATGAAACCACTTCCAAGCTCAGCTACAAATGGCACACACAGAGGGGACATCCCCTGGTGATTGAGCACAGCAGCTACCCCAGCCCATCCACGCGATGTGCTCAGCCCCAAACCCCAGACTGGCATGGGAACCAGACCACGGCCTGGCACGCTGGTGGGAAGGCACCGCCGGGAACCCGCGAGCCGGCCGGGCCCTCTCCCGGCGCGCTGCCCCCGCCGTGTGTGGGGAGGCTATTCTTAGTGCTGGACACGGACCAGCTCTGGATGATTCAAGGGACGGGACGCCATCCCAAAGCGTGACGGGCCAGGAAATGCTTCCCCAATTACCAGCTGATGTTTCCCTGTGATTCACACCGCCCCGGCTAGAGGTGGCCTGGCAGGTGGGGCAGCCCTTAGCGGACACGCCAAAGGCCGGCACCAAAACTGCTCAGCTCCCGGCAAGCTTAAACCTCTCTCCACCTACATCCCTGCATCCTGGGGATGAGGCACTCCACCTCCCAGAGGTAAACCAGGTACGTGCTCCCCGCCTTGCACGCGAGGCCGAAGGGATGTGCCCGAGGCCAGGGGAGATGCCTGTGGCAGAGGGCAGGGCTGTCCCTCCCTCGCAGGTCAGACGCTCTAACCCCGCACCGCCCTTCCTCCTCCTCCTCAGCATCGCTGCTGCTTGTTTTTGCTGCCGACACATCCTGTTTATTTAAAAAGGCCCCAGGACAAAATCGGACGCGGGACGCGCGAGCGAGAGGCCGACCCTGCCCCGAGTCCAGGGGGACAGGCGGCCTCGTCCGCTCCCTGCGCTCCGGCCCGAGCTGCTCCGTAATTACAAACACCTGCTCACCTCTGCCCCGAGCTCCCGCCGGCCGCGGAGCAGCTGGAGCGGCGCAGAGCGCTGCCAGCTCTCCCGGGAACGCGGCGTTCCCGGGGCCGGGGCCCGCCGCAGGCACACACGCTGCCGCAGCGCCCGGCTCCCGGCCCGGGCGGCACGGCCCGCCCCGCTCCTCCGCCCGCCTCACGGGCAGCTCGGCTGCCATAAAGCCTCGTCTCCAAGCGCACTGCCGGGGGACACCGGCGTCCAGGTAGGAGCCGCACACGGCAACGCTGACCCCGCTGAGAACCGACCAACTTGCTGCGCGTCCTGACAGCGGCACTCGCTGGAGAAAGCCCTGGCGAGGAAGAGGTGCAGCTCCTCCCACTCTGTTTACTTCCTCTGCCGAGGCACTGCCTGCTTCTGGAAGCGGGACGGGAGGGCAGGAGGAGGAGGTGGGGGAAGCAGCTCCCCACCTTTGCCCTCGCCAGCCCCGCCGGAGACGCCCGAGCCCGCGGCAGGGAGACGGTGGAACCAGCCGGGAACCCTGTGGCGGCCGGCAGCGCGTCCCTCGCCTCCGCAGCGCCCCGCTCGCACGCTCCCCGGGAGCCCCGGAGCCCGCTGTCCCCCGGGTCACTCACCTCCCCGCTCCCCGGCTCCCGCGAGCGGCCGGTCCCCGACAGCCCCATCGCCAGCTCCCGGCCCCTGCTCACCGCCCAGCCATCCGGGCGCGCTGTGCCTTACGTTCTCCGGCTCTGAAGGCTTCCTGACGATTTGCATAGTTAAGCCGTAAACTAACCACAACATTCCTCTTATGATTTTGCAATCTGCTGGAATAACGTGGTCGCTCTAAGTCGAGCGATGAATCATCATCTATAAACCACAGCTCTCGTCACCGGGGCTCTCAGTGCTGGCTGCAGCCTGCGTGATTAATCCGCCAGGATGCCAAGCTTAACCTACGGTGCAGGGCTATTCATTTTCCAAACTTGCGAGCCTCCAGAAAACGACTGCTGCTGCCTTCCCCATCCCCTTTGTGGCGAGAGGCGCCAGGCTGTGGCAGGGGACCAGGAGCAGAGGACCTCCCTTGCTGCCCCCAGGACATCCCAGCGTTAACCACTGGACCGTGCACCTTGCAACTGAGGCACCCACGCCCTCCCCCGGTCCCCTCCTCCTCACTCCTTGTGCCACAGCACCCTCAAAACAAGCACCAAAACACCACTTTTGCCAGCAGGGATGAGCTCATCCCTGGCAGTCCAGTTCCTGCCTCAGAACTACCAGCTCCTGCCACCCCAACTACACCACTTGCTGCTGGATGTGCTAGTGGGGAAGCAGGTCATGGTGGTTGCACTGTGAGAGAACCTGTCCCCGAGCCCAAGTGCCACCGAGGCTGGCATCTCCTCTCTCCCATGCCAGGTTTCAAGGCCAGATTGGCTTCACCAGGGATGCCATTTGGCTGCCAGCGGATGCATCACCTCCCCTGCCATCATCACGGTGCCCTGGGCTCTTAGAGGAGATGGAACCACCGGCTCTTGTTTGTTCCTTAAATCAGGAGGGAGCAAGCCTGTACACCCTGGTGCAGAGGGAGCTGTGCATGCCAGGCTGAGCTGCAAGGCACATGGTTTTGGTGCCACTCAAGCTCATTCCCAGCTACTGCAGGCAGCGAGCTCCGGGTTTTTGTTTAAAGGCGGCTCTGCACCCTCGCCAGTCTCACTGCGGCAGCGCGGGGACATGTGCCAACCCTCTCCCCAGCATGTCACACCACAGTCTGTCTTGACAGGGACTTTGGAGGGAGCTGCATCCCACCAGTGTGAGCCCCATACCCTCTGGCAGCTGGGAGCACCCACTCGGCTCTGCTGCCTCTCCCACGTGCAGGGCACCAGCTCTTCACTTCTCCAGCATGTGACTTCAGATCAATGGCATTTATGATGTTCTCCGGGGCACTCAGCTGCGGAGCAGGCTCAGGCCGAGGTCATTGCACGCAATCAGGGAGTTGCAAATTAAAACCAGCTCGAGATAAGCTGAAGACAAAAGGCTGACGCTACGCTGGCCAGGAACGCCTGGGGTTTGCTTTGCTGCTTCTCCAGGAGCCCCAGCGCAGCTGTCACGGCCATGGGCATGCACGGGTGCCTGCTGGCATCACCCTGAACATCCCCCAGGGTCTGGAACTGGCACCACGGGGCAGGATGCTCTGTGCTGCGTGGAGCACAGCCAGCAGGACCTCTGGCAGGTCACACCAGTGAGAGCCAGGGCAGGGACTCGGCCACACAGCCCCTGCAGCACCAGCCTCCCTGTCAGCCACCACGCTGCCCAGGCACCTAAAGTGCCCATGGAATTTCCTTCCTCGCCAACGCCACAGCAGAGGCAGAAGCACCCACCTCTGAGGTTTGATATTGCACAGCCACTGCAAACACTGCTCCCCACATGTCCCCACCACCTCCTGAGGCAGGCTGGATACAGAGCACAGGGAGGATGGCTCAGAAACACACGTGGGTGTCATGTAACCAGCTCCCAGGGCCTGGAGCCCCTGCTCCAGTGGTCTGGAACACCTCAGGCCTCGCTGCCACACAGCCTGGCTTCTCACGACCGCACACAGCACCCTCCACTCATGGGAGAAACCACAAAGCAAAACAAGCCGCTGCCAAAACAACAAGGGGAGGAAGAGGAATGTCTGCCGGCAACCCGGCTTTGATTGCTTGTGTCCCAGGGCTGGGTTTGATGCTGTTGGCTGTGGAAGCAAGTCAAAAAAAATCAAAGGGCCAGGCTCAGATTTCATAAGAACGATAGAGAGCATGGGGATCACTCGGTGCAGCTCAAACTGTGACAGCTCTGAGCTGGGCTGCTCCTCTGCCAGCCAGCAGCCAACTCAGCAGCACAATCATCACACAGCAGGGATGGAGAACACCAAGGCTGTGCCCGGTGTCCCAGGAGACATGGACAGGCCCTGGGCACATTCACCAGCGCAGCTCTTGGGCACCACAGGCCACAAAACACGGCCAGTGCCAGCACCAAAGTGCTGGCAGCTGCAGCCAGGCTGCCCTGCCATGCCAGGGGAAAGCCCTGTGCCATCTCCCAGCCTGTGGGTCCTGGGGGCATGCAGCTTGTCAGGGGTGAGGAGAGGGGCTGGACCCTGCATCACTTGCCAGACCACAGCTCAAGCATGCCCGGGTGCACTCACCTGAGCGTGGGCTCATCTCGGGCAGCACTGGGAGCCTGCTGGGCACGGGAACCGTTCAGGCAGGGCCCCGTGTGGCTCAGCCCAGCACAGCTGGCACTGCTGCCTTCCCACTGCTCGCTCTGTGATACCAGGGAGGCACTGAAGTGATTTTTACAGGACCCTGCTCACCAGATCCCTCCTTGAACCACTAAGGGCTTTTCCATAAGAGGAAATGTTTCTTTTCTGGGTCGCTGCTGAGTTTTTTAAAAAGTGATTTGATTGCTTGTGAAGGGAAAAATGACCCGAAGGGAAGAGAGCGTAATGTTTGGAAGCAGCGGAGATGAGCCCCCGCTCTGTCCCAGGCAGGGAACACGTGTTTTCTCTTCCCTGTGGTTTGCTTTACCCTGCTCCCTGCTGCTCGCAGCCCCCCGGCCACATCCCGACCCCTCTCCAAGCCCTGCCAACAGAGGAAGGTGCCAGGTCAGCAGTTTGTGGGATGCAGAGCAGCATCCACACACGCCATGAACAACCAGGGGCAAAGCGAGCCCCGTACCCTTGTGGAAGCAGATTTCTGGGATTTTCAGCTGTGCTTGCTTTAGAAAGCAATTTAAGCAATGACATGACCTATTTCCCATCCATTCCTAGTCAAACCTGGATCACAACAACAGATAAAACAACTCATCCCAAATTCCAACCGCTGCTGTATCCCGCAGTGAAGACGCTGCAGGTCCCTTGCTGGGATCAGCAATGCCCAGCCTGGACCCCAAACCCTGCCCCGAGGAGTACTCACGTGGGCAGAGGTGTGGTGGAGCACCTGCTGCGAGGATACATCGACCTGCTGCTGGAGAAACACGAGTCCGAGCCCGGGGGCCAACTGGAAAGGGGGCTCACCCCACCCAAGCGACTGTTTTGGTACTGCTGCCTGCAGATGTGATCAGGCAGCATGGAAGAGCTGGGCTGTGAGGGCCAAAAGGTCCATCAGCGAGGGCTCCATCAGCAGCCTGTGCCAGTGCTACCCCTGAGGAAAGTGGCTGTGTGTCCCTGAGGAAGGTGGCTGTGTGTCCCTGCCCGTCCCTGCTCTGAGCCCACGGGTCTCCCTGCTGTCCCTGCACTGCCAGCAGCCCACGTGGGGACCTGGGGACCAAGCAGCCACCCTCCTGTGGCAACGCATCCTCTGATTCTTTTCCCAAATATGGCCATGTCGTTCTCATTAATTCACCCCCAAAACTGCAGCTGGGATTTCAGGAATGCAAGTTTCCATTGTGTTTGCCCGATTGTGCTGCCTGGAGGGGCGGCAGGGCTGCGGGAAAGCTGCTGCACCCTTGTGATGGGGGAACAGGCACGATGGACCTTATGGGGCACACCTGGGGGATCAACAGGAGTCCAGACCTAAAGAACAGGAGCCAGGGGAGGGTTACAGGATCGATCTCAACGCCAGCAGCACTGTGTCTCCCACCTCACCCACCTCCTGCACAGGTATCCTGACATAAACCTCACCGGTGACTGCAGGTTTAAAGAGTGACAGCCCAAGGGACAAACACTCTGAGAGATGTTTCTTTCCGTGAGGTCCTACTCAGGCAGGACCAGGACCACAGGGTATGACCAAGTTCAACTTCTTATAGGTCCTGCACCCTCAGCCTGATTTCCCTGGCCATCGGCAGCGCTGTCACACTGCAGATTTCTCCAGAAAATGAGCCGAATTCAAGCCTTTTTATATCCCAGCAGTGACATTCCATGGGCAGAAGATGAACCTGTGCCCCAATACTGACATCCCTGGCATCATTCCCAACCAGGCAAACCACCCCATCACGGACTGCCCCTGCTCATCCGCAGATAATGTCAGTGCTCCAGCCAGCACAGCTTTAAATGCTTGCAGAATAATTTCTTGGTATTAGTGGCACAAAGTTTACTGGACACATCCAGAGCTGTGTCTCTATGATGTGCTGCATGATTAAACCAGGATCTTTTGACAAGTATTTCCCTGCATCTGGAAGAGAAGTTGTCAAACCCTTTATCACTAACGAGGAGCTGCTCGCTGGACTGATGAAGATCAAATGGTTCCCAGAAACAAGTTATCATTCCTCTCATTAGCTGCTGTGGTTACCAGAGTGGGGGCACTTGGCACAATTTGCAGAGTCAGAGCAGTCTGCTGAGCTCTGGACCTGATCCTTGGGGAGGGAGGAGAGGCACTGGCACGGCAAGGCTGGAGCGTGGCAGGAGATCTGCTCCTGCACTGGGGACAGGGTGCTGGGAGCCCTGCAGCTGTGGGCAGGCACTACCTGGAATCCCAAACCCTGCCAGCCCTGCTGGTGTGACAGGGCTGCTGGTGGCCAGCAAAACCTGCTTGGCCAGGTTCTTCTTAATGCTCCAGGACCCCGGATGTGATATCAAACCCGGCCAGATCCTGCTGGGATGGTGCTCCTGCCAAAGAAGTAAGCGAGCTGTTTATAAAACTCTGGGTTGGGGCTGTTTATCCACAGTGGTGAGGGGAATGGTTTGTGTTTGGGGAGGGCGGGACAGACGGCGGGACGGGTAATTCGATTTGGGTTTTGGCAGGGGACAGGGAAGAGGGTGGGCCTGGGAAAGGCTGTCAGGCCTGGCAGGGGACGGCGCTGGCCGCCCGGCCAGGTCACACCGCGGGTCCCCGCCCTGCCGGCACGGCTCTGACACCGCTCTTGGCCGAGGAAGGGGGGTCCGGGCAGCTCCAGTCCCCCAGGAGCGAGTCCTCGAAAGCGTCGGCGCTAAGACACGGCCCTTCGGCCAGGGAACACGAGAGCACTGCCTGACAGCACTGCCAGGGGCCGGCGGGACGCTCCGGCCGGCGGCTGCGTCCCTCCACCATGACCTCATCCCCTCTGAGTCATCCCCAGGGCGGGCAGCGGCTCCTCCAGCCACCCATTGTCCCCCTGCTGACAGACTGACCATCGTCCCCCTGCTGACAGACTGACCATCGTCTCACTGCCGACAGACTGACCATCGTCCCCCTGCCGACAGACTGACCATCGTTCCCGTGCCGACAGACTGACCATCATCCCCCTGCTGACAGACTGACCATCGTCCCCCTGCCGACAGACTGACCATCGTCCTGCAGCTGACAGACTGACCATCGTCCCCCTGCCGACAGACTGACCATC
>VYXC01001558.1:29788-57725 GCA_013397175.1 Platysteira castanea | reverse complement strand
ACCATCGTTCCCGTGCCGACAGACTGACCAACGTCCCACTGCCGACAGACTGACCATCGTCCCCCTGCCGACAGACTGACCATCGTCCCCCTGCCGACAGACTGACCATCGTCCCCCTGCTGACAGACTGACCATCGCCCTGCTGCCGACAGACTGACCCATGGACGGCTTTGCCTGGTGGGATGTTCCCCCACCCGCCCATCCTTGCAGTGTGTGGGGGACAGTGGCTTTTCCCCCCCAAGGAATTCACTGACAGGAAGCAGATCTGGCATGCTGCGGCCGCTCCACTACCACAAGGGCAATGTTACTCCAAAATCAATGCAGATTTACTCTGGAATAAAAACCTCACGCTCCAAATGGAATAATTATGTTGAAGTAGAGTCACTTTCCTTCCAGCCCGGCACTCGTGTTCTCACAACCTGGCAAAACAGCTTCCCAAAGAATGAAGCACATGGTGCTCCAGTTTTGGTGTCCCTGCTGTAGGATGCAGGGGGTTCACAGAGAGACACTGAACTATCCCAAAGAGCAACTGCCACAGACCCCGAGATGCATGGGCACATCCACACAAGGGTTTTTGTCATTACAAGCTCATGCAAATTTATGCTTATTACTGTACACTGACTATTGGATCAGATTGTTTTACCATGGCACAAGTGCTTTTTCTTCCAATGAGAAATAACAACAAGGAAGCGATTTCTCTTCCCATCAATTCCCCCCTCGCAGGGTTATATTACCTTTTCATACACAAACACAGAGCATTATTTTAGAAAGATCCTGATCTCAGGAGCTTCATTATGGCCCATTGGATGTGGGTACCTTCCCCTGAGCAGTGCCATGGAAGGCGGCATGCCGGGAGCATCCTGCCTCGGAGTGGGCGGCTGCTCCACTTTCTGACAAGCTGGAAGTGGAATCATGTGAAGCCCCTGCTCTTGGCAGGAGATTTTTAGCAGTAAGTAGCAGCTTTATGAGGAATATCCTTTGCCAGGGGACCATCAGCCAGGGAACAGTGGGATTCTTATTTTTTAATGGACTTTTAATAAGTAGGCCACAAAGATAGTCTTGACACAGAGTAGCTTTTTTCTACGTGTAATTATCTCCCCTCTGCTCTCAAGCTCCCTGCAGCCTCCAAGAGCAAATAAGACCACCAACCTCTCTGTGAGAAAAGGAGCAAGAAACCAGCATAGGGCCACTTGAAATGCTCTTTGTATCAGATCCCATCTGCTCTCCTCTCATCTGATACAAAACCCAACCTCTTCTATCCTCCTCTAAATTAATTAAACCTCAGCTTTGGTGTTTTAACTGCTTGAACCCTCACCAGCAGGAAAACATGTGCTCAGAGCATGGGCAATGCTGGGAACACGATGCCATGCCTCCCAACGCTGCAGGAAGGCTGTCTGTGATTCTGTCTCCTCCCTGCACACTGCCCATCTCTGTGTGTCCCACTGTGTCTCCTGTCCTTCATCCTGTCACCACACCTTGTTCCTGAGACTGGGCAGGTATTGGCAGAGCTGCCAGAGCCAGGTCAGCCCAATGCTGCTGCTCCTCAGTTGCAGCTCCCACTCCTCACCAGGCCACAAGGAAAACAGAACGAGGGCTCCAAACAATCCAGGATCCCTTGGGAACAAGCAGGGAACAAGCAAGGTGATGGCTGAGCCTTTGGGACAGGTTACTCTCAAATGAGTGCTCCTGCAGCACAGGCAGAATTCGAGCTGCTTCTGAAAAAGACTCACTAAGCAAAATGCCACCAGGAGCATCCCTCCACCCCAGCCCCCAGGTCTGCCAGCATCTGACCTCTCCCACCATGGTCTGTGCAGTCACACACTGACCCGGGCTGGCCTGGGGAAGCAGATCCCATCAGCACCACACCCAGGGAAGACCCTGGCTCTGTGAAGAGGTGTGAAGGAGATGCTTCACTGCTCCCACCACCTTCTGGCAGGATTTTTAACGACGTATTTGTGCCTTTATTACCTTAAAATGCTACCCTACAATGAGTCTCTCCCCGCAGAGCCTTCCTCTGCAGCACGGGCCCAGCCCTTCAGCAGCAGCGTGCCCTTCCCAAGCCTGCACACGGGATCTTCCAGCAGTCCCCTCATGCACTCTCACAGGAAATGGATGCAAACACCAGAGGTATCACAGCACAAAGTGTGAGTTTCAAAACCCCCCAAGATCTCGGTGGGGGAGCTGCTCCAGGCTGAATGCAGCAGCTGCTGTTCTGCACCTCTCTCCTACTGTGAATCATTGGCTCTTAAAGCTTGTCTGAACATCCCACCTTCCACCTGAGCATCCAACAGTAACGGGAAATATTCACTGTGTCGCTTCCTCCCAGACTCAGGGGGACTCCTCTTTCAAAATCAATGACGTTCTGGCTGAGGTCTGCTCCAGGGGAGGTGCAGTCATTCCCTTTGGTGCAATTCCTACTTGCAAGAACAGTCCTGGAGTCGATGAAGCCAAGTCCCTGCTCCTAAAGGCTGGCGCTGAGCAAGGCTCCAAAGGGCAGCACACGTCTCCACTGCTCGGGCTGGATCGTGTGGAAAGCATCGTGGGAAATTCTGCAACTAGTGATGCTCTGGATCATTTTAAAACCCCAAACACAAATAATCCCTGCTGGCTGCGGGATGGGCAGGTCTGCGGCTGCTGGGGTAGGTAGGCAGATGCAGAGCAAAGCCTCTCACTCTCCACACTTGCTCAATTTAACATTGAAACCAGAATGAGCTGTGCTAAATGTCTCCACCGCTAACAAGAAACAAATGTGGCCTCATGTTCCAGTTGCTGTGATCTAACAAAACAGACCATGGTAAACACTATAAAAATGTACTGGAGGGAACCACCCTGTGTTTGCTGGGAGAGGGACTGGATAATCTAATAGGGCTTTATCCATCTCTAGTGTCTCTGAAAAAAAGAAGGGAAAATTGGGCCCCGTCCATGACATTCGTCATGTGCTAGCTATTCTGATGTCTTAATGCTGCAGAAATCAAATTGGAGTGAGGCTACCTATCTGCTTCCCAATCAGGATCTAGGCCCAAGTGCTGCTTTTTATGGCCATGCAGCGTGAAGATCTGCTGATGTCAGTGGTGTCACGGGCAAGGCCAGTTTTTCCATCCTTATCCCCACATTATCTGGGGAGACAGTCCCTTTGTGGCTACCTCACTCTCCTTGTGACATGAACAGTCACTCACTTCATGGACCTGGGGATCCACCAGCAGGACCTGCCTCTGGCTGAAAGCATTCATGGGGATAAGGCACCTGGCCAAAAGGTTAGCACTCATCTGTGTTCCTGGGTATCACGGTATCAGCAGCAACACTGCCAAGGTCATGTCTAGATTTGTATCTTGGCCATGGTAATGGCAGGGGTTGACTCAGTCACCTGCCCCCAGGCACCTCGTGGTGCCCTGGTATCTGCTCTGCCCTCTAACAAAGGGTTAAGGGTCTCTGCTAGCTTCAGTGCCAAATCTGCCAGCCCCACAGGAGACCCCCACGGGGATCCTGGACACCCTTTGGCACTTCACATGGATTTACATGCTTCTGCTCAGGTGTCGCCACAAGTTACTCCCACCCAAGTCATGTTCCTCCCACCCCTTTGCCTACAGGAAGAGCCTCGGGCAGGCTCTGCAAAGCAGGAGCCCCACCCAGCTCCCAGGAGCTCTGTCACCACTGGCACCTCGCTGCCATCTCCAGAGAGAGACACAGACCCCACCCGGCTCTTGCACAGAGCCCAGGCTGCAACCCCATGCCACTGACACACAGCCACGTTTCCCACAGTCACTCCATCCCCTTTTTTAAGCATCTTGGGTTTGTTTGCTTTTTTTAAAGACACTGCGACCTTGGCACGGGGATGGACAAACACCAACTGCTGTAAATAAACAGCATGTTCTGAAAAGCTACACAGAGCACAACCACAGCCCCATCACAGCCCACAAGCAAGATCTCCATGTGGGGAGGGGGGAAAAGCAGCATTTGGGGGGCTCAGAGAAGGCGCTGCAGCTCCTTGCTCTGCCTGAGAGGTGACACTTCTGCACTCTCCTCCAGCTCTTACCTGGCTCTTCCCGCGCCGCCGGTAATTCCTTCTCACGAGGTTCTTGTAGTTCTCATTCTTCTTGGTCAGGTAGTAATAGAGGACGCAGTCAGCCACCGTCTGCAATGACACGGGCAAGTCAGGGAGCAGAAGGTCCCATCCTCATGTGCTGTTGGGGCACAGACTTCCAGCAGCAGCGTTCAGAACGAGCCATCGCCAGGTCTCCTGCTGCTCCTCAAGACCTGCAGCCCAACAGCTTCCCCACACCTCCCTCCCCAAGGCTTCCAGTGGAACTGGAAGAGGGCGACAACACACGGTGTCCTGGTAAAACAGGCTCAGCTCTTCCAAAGGACACACCAGGGCGGTCCCGCAGGCGTGCGGAGACGGAGATGGGGTGCAGAGCAGAGATCACCCCGTGTTGGAAGCAAAGCAGGGGGAAGGGCTGACCCCAGATGACCGTGGCAAGCAGAGGCAGAAGGAGCTGCCTGTCACCCTCTGTTGCAGTGACAATAGGCACAACCTGCCACACGACTGTCAGCTGGGGTTACTTCCAGCAGCTCAGCTCGCGCGCGCACGGCTTTGTTGTGGGCAAACTGAGATCCCAGCGCTCAGAAGCTGCCATCCCAACTCCTGTGGTTGGCTCCACAAGCACCATCTGAGATGGGACACGTTAGGAAAACAAGGAGCCACGGCCAGGACGCATCCTGCTCCTGAATGGCACAAAGTGTGCCGTGCTGGGAGAAATCCTCTGCTGAACGGGGTGGGCACCTGAACTGGGCTACACCTTCACATACAGGATCAGCGGCTTCATGAAGAGAAATTATCCCACAGATCCGTCATGCCACAAGTCCTCAGGAGCTTGGGGCAGCTGCCTGTGCCCGGGGGTGCCCGGGGGCTGCGCTCACCCCATCCCTCTGCGAGGAGTGGAACCATTTGCAAAAACAGATTGCAACTTTTAAAGTGTTAATTGGATCCCTTTCTAATCTAGCCCTGATTATACACACACACGCGCGCGAACACAAAAACTTACAGTCATCTGTTCCAAGGGCTAAGATCACTATTTTTTTATAATGCAATTTAAAAATCTATTAATTCATTACATTGAGCCATACTTTGCAGCTCTCTCCAACAGGATAATGGATGTGTTCTGTATCATAATTACAGCCTGATTTACAAACGAGTACAAATAAAATTAGAAGACATTTTTACAGCTTGGAACACAGACTGGATTGTGAGCATCATCCAAGTCCCACCACTTTCGGCTTTATCGAGTGTGAAAGGATGAGGAGCCTGGGATCTCACAGCAATAGCAGCAGCACGAGGTGGCTGCTGGTCTTCCTTGCTGCTTTGGACCTGAAGGTCAAGGTCTTATAAATTATTTCCTCAGCCTGAGTTATGAGGAATCAGAGAATAATTTAGGCTGGAAGTGACCTCTGCAGGCCACCCCGAGAGCAGAGTGGTTCCCCCAGAGTGAGTGGACACTGTGTGTATGAAACTCTGCATGAGGTGGGCAGAGGATGCAAGTAACTAAAAGGACCAGAGAAGCAGCAGCTTTCAAATGTTTCCTTTTCAGGAGAGCAACCAAGTGATGGATATAGCTGTTTTTTCAGGCTGGGTCTGTCCAGGATCTGCTGACATGGCCTGTCCCATGGAAGGTACCTGGCCTTGTGCAGAATCGGGCCACAGACCCACTCCTCCTTCAGGTCTTTTTCTCAAACCTTTCTTCCATCAGCCCAATTAACAGAAAAAACAAAAAGTGCAAGCAGCACAACACAGAGGTCTGGGAGGGTTCAGGCAGTTCCTGTGAGCAGCTACTCCTAAACACCAAGGGTAGGTGTGTGTGCTCCCAGAACAACCACCTAACTGTTGGATACAACGGGACTCAGTCCACGCTCAAAAACCTCTCTCCCCCTGAGCAAAGAGACCCCTCCGCTTCGTGCTGGGCAGCTGGGTGCCCACCCCCTGTGTGACAGCCTGGCTGGTGCAAAATGCCTCCGGGAGGTGCTGGAAAGCAGCTCCCCAGGCAGATCCCGGGGTGGGCTCACCGCCCACGACCCAGGCGGGCTGCGTTCGCGCCTCTCGCGCTCCCAGCTCCCCGTGTCCCCGCAGCTGACTCAGTCCCTGTCTCTGCAGGGAGCCGGGAGGCGTCTGGACCCTGCCCGGGGCTCGGAGCCACCACCGCCCACAGGTGCCCAGCGTCTGCTGGCAGCTCCAGCACCCAGAGCCAAGCGAAGGAGGAGAGGCAGCACAATTCAGGTTAGAGGCGGGCGGGGAGGCTTACCTTCCTGTCCAGGAAGGAGGCGATCAGGCCGAAGTTCTTGGGATGCTGCATGAACCTGCAGAGCGAGAGGGAGAGGGTTACTGTGGGCTCTGACCCCTCACAGCTGGGCTGCCATGCCCTGTGCGCCCCGAGCAGCAAGGCCAGCTCCCCGAGGGACTCCGGGCTTTGAGAAAATATTTGTCTGCTGCTCAGCTTCCCAGAAAGACAGGAACTTTAAATTTAGCCCAGTGGAGCCGAGCTGGTTGGGAGCTTCGATGTGCAAATGTTCATCATGGGTGGGAGAGGGAAGGGGGGCTGGCAGTGCCTGACAGCTGCTCATCACTCTGCTCAATCCCATGGCCACCCAAGCCTGTACCAACAGCAGGACAGGGCAGGCACAGAGGGCAGCTGCACACCTGGCTGAGGCCTCAGGATCTGGCAAGGAAAGGGTGAGGAATTGCTATCTCACCCCACATGGTGGCTGTGGGTGGCCCCAGCGCTGAGCAGGACCCCAAGCCCTGCTGGGCTGCTGGGAGCAGCTGCAAAGGACAGGGAGGGAAACCCAAACCCCGGGAGGAAGCACAGAGCTGCCACATTGCTGAGTTGCTCAAGAGATCCCCAGTGGCACAGCGGCTCCGAGGAACGCTGCCTCATGCCTGGCAAGTGGAGGAGCTGTCAGCAAGCTCATCCCTGGCCCTGGCAGCCCGGGAGGGTATGCTGCCCGCTCAGGGGAAGCTGTCCCCACTAGCAGAGATGCCTCCTCCAACAAACCCCTGTGCCTAGCTGGTGTGGAAGCACCGAGGGCCAGCAAGCCCTGGGTAGGAGGTGCTGCTGCTGGCAGCACAGTTAACCAGGGCATTGCCAAAGCATGGAGAGCCTGGTCAGAGGTGACTTTGTGCCAGGAGAGGTGGCCACCAGCACAGGCTCTGCCCTGGGCAGCTGAGCAGCCAGGGTGAGCCACGTTCAGCACGGGCACCTCTGCCAGCTCCCAGCTCTGTGCCCTGGGGAAATGGATCGGAGGGAAAAGGTGGGAGAGCTGCAGTGTGGGTGTAACTTGGGCAGGAAATGGTGAGGAGCTCTGTGTCTCCAGCCCTGCCAGTGATTCCCCTGGGGCAACTGGGTGAGCTCTCTCCTGCTTTTTCTGCTCTGTCCCAGTGCCAAACTCGGAGTCAAGGCACTGAGCTGAACTCAGCGAGGGCCTGACCAACTCCAGCCACGGCAGCAGGACGTGGGTGCTGTCACCCACGTGTTGATGCTGTTCTAGATGCAGGACCCCCATACGGTTTGGGTGGCACTGCAAGATCCCTGTCACTGTAACTGGTCACCAGAACAAAAAAGAAACCAGAAATGCTAGGGGGAATAAAAAAGAAGGGGAAAAAGCAAAGCAGAAGGGCTGCTCAGACAACTCAGGATGAGGGCACGGAGCCAGAGCCAGCTCCTCACTGTGCACACAGCACAAACCCAGGGCTGACCACAGGACAGGCTTTTCAAGGCCTTGTTATCAAGGAAGCTAACACGCTGTCAGGGGCAATGCAGATAACAAACCACTCTTTTTCACGGGCCAGGCCATCTCCCCACAACATGAAATGGATGCTGCATTCTCACACTGCCCAGCACGACACAGCCTTGATGCCTGAGCAGCACCCTGCTCCTTCCCCAGCAAACCACAGCTTCCCTGGGAGTAGGCCAGCAATGGGCACTCAACAGAGACCAGAAATCCTGCCCAGAAGCAAATCAAATCAGGTTCTTCCTCGTGGTTATGTTCTGACAGCTAAAATAGCTGAGACCTGGAGCTTGTCAGCCTTGCAGTGCCTGCCTGTTTACTCCAAGAGTCCCCGACAACTGGGCTGAACAAAAGGTTGAACCAGGTGTTCCTGGTCTCAGGAGGAGGCCAGCTCTAGGTCACGATCACGGATGACACAACTCCAGTTCACCTTAAAAACCCAGGCTAGAAGCTGCAGCACAGCAGGCAGCTCGGCTGCCAGCACGCCAGGATTGGGGAGAGCCAGGGCAGGACACCCTGCACCCTCCCCACAGCTCCCGAGTACCAATCTCTTTGTGAGAGCCCTGAAACCCTGCTGTATTTATGCCTCGAGCTCTGCATCACCCCCAGTGATGACACAACCCACCGTGCACTGCAGGATGCACACGCTGGGTGTGGATTCTTCCAGCCCCATTAGCCAGGCACAGCCCTGCCATTAGAGACCAAGTAATTAGCCTTTGCGTCATTTGTGGCAAGCCTCGCTGTTTGGAGTGGCACATTTTAAGGCTAATTAGCAACGAGGATTCTCCTCTATCAAAGGCTTGGAGCCGGTCACCTTGTTTTGTTCTTTTTCGGTCCATCCTGGCAATTAATTATTTCAGTTGCAAACAGGAGTCCTGAGGAGCAGGGGGAGGAGGAGGGATCGTGGACACAGAGAGGCTTCCAGCGTGGCTGGTAATCCATGGAGCCATCCCCTGATGGCCCAGAGGCCAGACTAAGTGGTGCTGCTGCTCGGGACACGGTGGCCCTGGTGCACTCATGTACCTCCATGTCCCTCAGGCCCACAGCAGGGAGCACCAGCAGAACTCATCCCGTTGGAAGCTGAACTCCAGCTCTGTTTTTACAGATGCTCACAGCACACTGGGGGCACCAAGGATACTCCAGCCCTCCATGCAAACACACCTGGGTCCCCGCTGGGCTCTGGGGTACAGGGGAGTCTGGATGTGAGACCAAGTTGAGCACCCACATCTTGGCTGACTGCACAGTGGTACCCAGGGAAGGGATCAGCGACTGCCCAAGTGATCTCACTTGATAGAGCAAAGCTGTTCTCAAGCACTGCTTGCAAACAGGAGAAAGCACCACAGCCAGAGTCTGCACGTGTCTGATGTGGGAATGCATCCATGGAAACAGCAGCCGGTGGCGAATCCTGCAGACAGCAGGATGGAGCACTGAGGGACAGGCACCAGCTGGAAGCTGCAGCCTCAGGGGGTCTACACAAGGGGCTTGGACGTTGACAGCCCCGAAAATCCCCTGGACACACAGTGCCCAAAGGACAGAGTGTAAATCCAGAAAGGCAATGTGTGTATGGAGAGCTGGGGTTCACTGTGTTACTGTTGAACTGGCTGACACAATGGGGAATGCAAAACCTGACAAGCTCACCCTGCCACGAGCAGCAGCTTTCCACAGCCCAGCACAGGGGCAGGAACACCCCCCAGACCATACAGCAGGGCCTGCAGTGTCTGTGCAGGAGCATCACCCCACGCCCAGGTTCAAGGCACCACAGCAACCGTGGATGTGTCCGTGGGGGACAAGACAATCCCATGGGAAATTCCTGCCTCAGTGTGCTGGGGCTCCAGCTGAATCCCTGCACGGATCCTGCCCGCACTCCCCAAGGGCTGTGCAGAGAGAGGGGTGTGGTGTGGGCTGCACTCACTTTTCCCGGAAGGTCTCCTTCTCCTGCTCGCTCCACATGTTCATCACCTGCCGGTCCTTGTAGACCTTCATGGGGTCATCCATGAGGCCGTTCATGTTGATGAATTTAATGCGCTGCTGGTCAGCATCGTAGAGCATGGGCGGGATGACGGCGAGCTGGCGCATCTGCTTCTCCAGGTTCTTTGGGGAAAGCAGAGAGAACAGTTGGTCAGCACCACGGGCCCGCGGGGACCACGGGGGACAGATGTTCGAGAGGGAAAGGACAGGCGGAGGAACAGGAGAATTCAAAACAAGCACTAGACAGCTTTATTGCCAGGGTAATTGTAAATTAAACGCTGAAAGAGGCTATCGCTGTCAGCCAGGAAACAATTAATCTTTCGTTTTGGAATAAAAGGCTTCAAGATCCTGGGTGGAAACGTCTGACTTAGGCAAAACAGCTCCTGATCATGATGAGAAACAGGTCAAAGCAGCAGTGGTGCAGGGAATGCCGACCCCTTCCCAGCCATCAAACCCACGAGCCACATGGAGGTGCAGCCCCCTGCCCCAGCTGTGAGGGAAGTGGACCAGCTTTGCAAAGCTTCCTGAAAGGGTGGGCAAAGGGAGGCATCATGCATCCCTTCCACAGGAATCCTGAATTGTTCCAAGAGTTTTTACATGTCACCGTAACGGGGCTGTCATTCCTTACTGCAACACCCTGGGACATAATCAGGTGCCTCTGCTCAATCCTATGGAGCACAAAGTTCATCCAAAGCCCCAGCTGCACATCAGGACAGGACAGACTGGGCACACTGGTTTCCTTAAGTATTTGCAACAGAGAGGCCAATGTGATGTCTCATTTGTGCTTTCTTCTTCTCCAATGCCGGGACTGTCTCTTTGGCTGAGCTGCTGGTGATGCCCTGGCACAGGTTCACCCCGTGGGGATGAAGGGATGATCTGGCCACCCCCTTTCAATTGCACCATCACTCTGAGTCCTCCCTGTCACCTGGGATGTCATTGCTCAGGCAAACTCCAACCGCTGACCCACGAAGGCCAGGTCTCAAGTGCTGCTGTTTTAATTTACAGCTGGTTCCTGGGAGAACAGTGATGGCCAGCCCTTCCAAGAAGCTGCTGACTCTGGCCTACCCAGTGCTGCTTCCCTGCTGCACCTGATCAGACCCAACCTCCTCCTAAAACACAGCTCTGTGTGCAGACATGGACATTTCAACATGTGATCCCCTTCCCCATCCTCACTAGGACACCTCCTGTTCAGAAATCAGCTGCTCCAGATGCCTCCTCATGGTGGTAGGGAGGTCAGGGACAGCTCACAGCTGGAGCATCAACCTGGGTACCTGCAGACTGCCCCTGGTGACAGGAGAAGCCCCTGTGCAGAGCAGAGAGGACGCTGGTGGGAGCACTGCCCGCAGCTCAGGGCACAGGGCACTGCCACAACACCCCACCAGCCAGAGCCCCCTCCTCTCCAGCAACGTGCTGGGGCCCAGAGCTGGCCCTGCTGCCAGAGATGCTCCCCAGCCCTCACCTCCCTGCTCCTCCCAACCCTGTGGAAGAGTTGGAAGCTCTTAAGGTCTCCTCTGAGACAAGCAAAGCAGGGATCTGGGGCTCAGCAGGCGGCTGTCGGGGTGGAGTTTAGCAGCACACTGTGCAAGAGTGTGGAGGCCATCAGCTAACGCTCCACTTGGCCAGCACCTCTGCAGAGAGGGGAATTTCCCTCTGCTTCCAAGATCCGTGTCCTCCAGGTTGTCACCTTAACCGGCTAAGAGCAAAGTGCCTGGGATCCCGGACAGGGATCAGCCGTGGTGTGCAGGCAGCAAACATCCCAGCTATTGCTGGGCAGTGGCTGCTCTCCCCTCCCAAACATGATCCATTCACTGCAGCTCGCCTCTGTGCCAAGAGAGTGGAACCCTTGTGAAACCAGATCCAAACGAAGCCGAGGTCACGGGGATGTTTCAAGATGAATGGAGCACTCCCAGAAGATGTGGGCCAACTGGCTCACGTACAAACCATTCATTCCATAGGATTCCCCTGTGTCAAGCCACACAGCCCATTCAAAACAAAACGAAACAGAAAAACCCCTCCACCCAGCAGTCTGGGCGCTGGCTCCCTGCCCTTCCCATCTTCACTTCCAGCATAAACCACAGCCAAGAGGGGTTTGTGGGGTGCTACCCAGGATGAGCAGCACGCTGGGGTTTCAGGGCCCTAAGAGACAGCCAGTGCTGACAAACCCAACCTACTGGCCTCCAGCTCCATGTTTCGCTCTGGCAGAACCATTGCACAGCTCCATGACATCTCTCACACGGCTGGGAAGATGCTGATGCAGATTAAATAAACCTCTAACTTTGGATCCTGTCCAGAAAGTGTGCTAGGCATCACGGCAGCCTCCCCAACCCCAGCAGGACCTAAAGTTAGTGGGATTTGGCATAGGATTTCACCGTGTGGCCTGGCAGTCCTGTCTTGGCTTGCTCAGAGAAGACAGCAGAGGGGTGCAGAGGAGGAGAAAGGAGAAGCTGGTCTCACCTCCTGTTCCGAGAGCCCGTCGATGATTTCGGACACCTCGTGCTCGCTGCGTGCGGCCGACATGGAGAGCCCTCCACTGCCCCTCTGTCCTACCCTGCTGGGAAAGGGCAGTGACACACTCAGGCACTGATGCTCCATTTCACAAGCAGCAAACCACATTCGAGACCATTCTGACCTCCCTAACAGCCATATCCCAACGTTCCACCCAGGCCACCCCTCCCACACTGCGGGAATGGTGCCTGCATTTAGGGCTCACAGGTCGAGAGCCTCAAACTCTCCTCCTTACCTGTTCCAACTGCCTGGATTGCTAGAACACAAGGACATTTCACACCCAACCACAATCTCCCCCACATTTTCTGCTGTTCACCCCACCACAGCAATGGCACAGAGGTGTTGGTGCTAGCACCGAGCCATTAGCACTGTGCCACCAAATCTGGTTTGCACACGCTGGGGGAAGTTTTAAATCAAACACATCCACTGACATCTTTCCCTTCCACAGCCATACATCCCAAGGAATTATGACTTTTCTTATTAAGCAGGTAAAAAACTAAAACGTTTCTCAGTACCATTTCTCCCTTTCTCTTTCAGACAAAATAAAGCCATCAGTTAGGAAGTCTGGACCCACCCAGTTGTTAGTGGGGCACAAGGATGGGATGCTGGCAGAAGGGTTTAGGTTTTCTGCGTATCAGGTGACCCCAGGCAAGATGCCAGGGCCGAAATGGGAAGGACAGGGAGTTTTCAGCAAAAAGGGTGGAGATCATGAAATCGTGTCTCCTCCTGGCAGGAAACAGCATGACCTCAATTGCACTTCCAATGAGGAGAGGAAAACGGGCAGGGGATGGGAGAGACAGGGGACATCCCTTCCAGCGAGACATTTCACTCCCTTCGTATTGTCTGTGGTCATCCCAAATAACCTCTGCAGATGTTTCTGCTCCCATCAAAGCATTAAATCATCAACATGACCAAATGCACCTGCAAGTCTTGTACATCTTAATTTGGGCACACCAGTAAGGCAGGAATTAGTGCTGTCCCAGCCAGCTGGCCAGCACAAGGGAGCTACCCCTGGCTCCGATGTGGCCAGCTGGGAGATCAGCAGGAGAGGTGAGACAGGCAGCCACATTCCTGACATTTTTCCTCCTTTTGGCTCTGTGCTGAGCCACCCTGGGGAAAAAGCAGCACAACTCATGTCTGCTGGCTTCTGCCTTTGACTAGAGAGGGAGAAAAGGCACCGAGAGCCATCCCAGCCCGCTCCTCCCGCCAACAAATCCCACGCCCATTCCCAAAGAAAAAAGAAAGGCTGTCTGATACCAGCTCAGCCCCTTCCTCCCGCCAACAAATCCCACGCCCATTCCCAAAGAAAAAAGAAAGGCTGTCTGATACCAGCTCAGCCCCTTCCTCCCGCCAACAAATCCCACGCCCATTCCCAAAGAAAAAAGAAAGGCTGTCTGATACCAGCTCAGCCCCTTCCTACCGCTTCTCCTCTAACCTCTGCATGCGCTCTTGCAGTTCGCGCTGCTTCCGGATCTCCGGGAATTGCTTCTCATAGTATTCCCGCACTTTGCTCTCCTTGGCACGGCGCCGAGGGTTATTTTCGATGCGCTCCACTTTTTTTTCCCAGGCCTCCATCAGCTGGTCATAGCGCTGGCAAAACTTCTGCTCCTGAAAGGGCAGAGGGAGAGAGGGAGCTCAGAGATGTGCCTGGGAAGGGCAACTCCTCCAGGCCTGGCCCTCGATGGCTGCTCAGGCTGAGCATGAGTCATGTCGCTTAAAGAAATACAATTTATTAGGACATGGACATGCTCCGGGGCCTGGGACCAACCCAAGGGTGAATTCTCAAAACAGGCCACCAGGTACCCTCAGGCTCTCCTCTTCCAGACCCAGCGTGTTTGGTGGAACCAGGGCTCTTGCCCAGCGTGGCTCTGCCCACCCCTCACATCCATGTGAGCATCCTCTGGCCCGCCGGGGGCTGGATTCAGCAGCCAAAGGCCCTGTGCTGGGGAGGGAGCCCCTGCTCCACACCCCAGGAGAGAGCAAGGTGCCTGCCTGAGGCCACTGAGCGAGGAGGGACTGAAACACGGCCCTGGGAGGAGGCACAGGGGGCAGGAGAGCTGGTCCCCACCGTGTGAGGGCTGTAATTCTGGAGCCACCAGCTCACCGTGCTGGGGAGAGCCTGGCATGGCACCCAAGGCCAGGCACCCCTTCCTACCCACACACACCAGCTCCAGCACTCACAGCTCTGTGCTGGCCACGATGATGGGACTGGAACCATGGGGCAGCTCCCTGCAAGGGCCTGACTCCCCAAAATCAAGAGCCAGGCACCCAGCCCACGGCCATACAGCGTGGCAGCCTGGCCACACACTCAGCTCCTTCACCATCCTAGAGAGCAAAAGTACTTCTGCAGCTGCTGCTCCTCCTTTTTGGCCCATGTGACAGGACAAGCACATCCCCACTGACAGCAGACCCAGGCTCTGCCAAAATGCAGGGCTGCAGAGGGTTTCCACACCATGTCCCCCCGGGTGGCATCCCCATGGCACACCCACCCAGCCACCCCCCAGGTCCAGCACTGACTGGTATTTATGGCACAAGCCTGGTAACACTGAAATACGATTTGCAACACAAAGGAGTCTCCTTCCATTACACCCCAAATCTCTTCTCCCTCCTCCAGCCACTCCTGCTGGAGGAGAACGCCCAGGGACAGGGAAGGTCTGTGGTGGGAAGACGCCTGTCTGCTCCCTGACAGCTGCAGCAGTGGCAGCAGTGATGGTGCCCAGCCTCAGCTGACAGCAGCTGGGGGACCAGAGGGGTTCTAAGGTTTCAGTTTGAGTCAGACAAACGCCTTCCAAGCCCCAAATCAGGAAGCGAAAGCAGATGTTGCTCTAATGGCAAATCCCAGGTCACTCCTGACCCTGGCACCGCTTTCCAGAACGGGCGGCTCAGCACCAGCACGCTCAGCACTGCAGCAGAGACACAGGGAACCCGGATTTCAAAGAAATAAACCCATCTCTTGCCACCATTGCCGGGTGACCAGAAGTCTGAGGCTGCAGGACTTCCCAGATGCACTTTGTTCTCGTCCCGTTTGCTCCTGGCCACGAAATGAAATTGGGAGAGGTAAAAAACCCCAAACCAATGGAAATACACAGCAACCCACAGCCTGTGTCACACCAATCCTGGCACGTGGGTTTGGTTTGGCCATCCTGGACCTGGCAACAATCCAAGAACAGCAACAAATTTTTGATCTCCGTGGCCTTTTGGAGGCACCTCAACAATAATGTGAGGCAGACAAAGCACCTCAAGCCCTGAGCTGAGGCAGATTAACACTCTCCCCTGAAAAGAAATCAATTCCCATTTGCATGCCTGGAGCCAGAGACTGTCCTGCCCTCCATAGATGCACAGGAGCTGCTTGGGTTTCACCGGGAGCTGAAGGAAACGGCCACGAGATAAAAGAGGAAGGAGAACAGAAAATAAAATGCCCTCAAAGCCCACATGGGGAATCTCACGCTTCGGGCGAGGAGCTACAGGTAACACTAACAGCCTGCGGCAGCTTGGCAAAATCACAGCTGCTGCATTTTCACCTCTCCCAAAGCAATGCCATCAGCCCCCTGAAAACGAGAGCTCCCACCTTGCCAGCAGATCTGCTACATCCTCCTGCTTTCAGAGCATCACATTTGGGAAGAAGCTAAAAATACCCCGTGAAGTTTAGGAAGCCTCAGCAGCAGGAGGCAGCCGGTGCCCGGTGCTGCCAGCCTGAGGCACGGCTGGGGGAGAGCCCAGCACGAGGGCTCGGTCTGGTGAGGAGCCTTGAGGCTTTGGGAGGTTTGTCATTCCCTGTGGGAAGGAGCCAGTGCTGGGTCCCGCAGAGCCACCTGGCACGGCCCTGGCTGCTTCACAGCCAGCAGGGCAGCTCTTTTTCCTCCTTTTCTGCCACTCCTTGGAACAACTCGACACAAGCTTTATCCAGAACTCCTCTTTTAAGGAACTGGCATTTGAAGATGGAAAAAGCAACATCGACGTCATGCTGCTGACTCCCCAGCAGCTTGCACCCTGGCAGCAGGGCAGCAGCACCAAAGCTTCCCCCTCACCCAGCTCTGCCCTCTAGGGCACGGCTTCCTAAGGGACTGGCTGAGCACTTCTTCAATGCCCCTTCCCACCACACCAGCTTCAAACCCCACTGCAGCAGGGCTGGGCTGCAGCATCCCCATCCAGAGCTTTTTGCTCCAGTTGGGACACACGCTCCCTGCCATCTCCTGCATCCTTCAAAAGCCAAGATTACGGGCGCCTCACAGCGCCGTGAACTCCTCACATCATCACAGCTCCACCACCAGGAGAATCTCCCGGTCAGGCACTTCAGGAACAGAAGCATCTATTCCTTCTCCAGGCACCCTCTGAGCAGCCCTAAGCAAGCGTGTCCATTCCTGAGCAACCATCTGTGCTGGCTTTTAGCATCGGTGTCCCCTCTGCTCCCCTCCCTGGCTGGGCTCAGCAGCCCATCAGCCTCTCCATCACATCAGTGAGTGAGAGCGAGCCAAATCGGACCTGACGTGCCTCTCTAAAAATGGATGGATAGTAACGCCACCGTAGCAGCTGAAGGCATTTGTGGGCTGTGCCAAGCCCCAGCCCTCCCGCAGCCCACGCTCGCGCAGCTCCAGGGAACAGAGCAGCTCTCTGGAGGGGAGGAGGAGAGCCAAGGTGACAGGAGGAACCAGTCGAATTGCTATGCGAGCCCTGTGGTTTTCTTCCCTTGGCTGATGGAGACAAACCTCTCACACCCAGAACAGCTCCCTTCACCATTCCCTCTCTGCATCACCACCCCGACGGCAATTAAATGTCTTCTGCTGTGTTGACCTCAGTGGAGACAGGAGGAAGCCCTGCAGATCCTCTGGGATGGGGCTCTCAGGGCTGGACCCTGCGGCGACCGAGCTCTGACCCTGCTCCAGCCAGCCCCGGGCAGCAACAATACCCCAGAAAGTAAAAGAGCCAGAAAGAAACGCTGGCACGTAGATGGGCTTTGCTAAAAATAGGGTCTGCTACAAAATAGGCAGAAAAATAGCTAAGCGTACCCATTTTGCAAACAGAATCAGCAAATGCATTCACTTTGCAAATTCAGCAACCGTATGTTGCCTATTTTGTAGAATAGGCAAAATGCTTCCCTAAACTGAAAAATCCCCTTTCAAGGACACTGAATAAACTGGCTGGCAGAAATTCACCTATTTTGCATGACAGGCGACTTTACTGCAAGTCATATTTTAGGAACTGTGCTCTTGCAGCCTAATTAAACCTTTTCCCCCGGCTCCTTGATATTCACACAGAGCAGCTCGTTCTAGGTTTAGCACAGTAACCAGCCATTTCCACCAGAAAGCAGTTCCCGGGCACTTCCCTCCTGCTTCCAACAAAACCACATGATGCTTTGCAATGCCTTTTTTGAGGAAGGGAATCTTGACCCACTTCCCACCATGCAGAAGGCCTCAGCTGCAGCAGGGGAGGTGCCCAGAGCAGCACCCGACTGCCGTGCCACGTCCTGATGGAGGTGTAAGCCCTGCAGCCCCCTGCCCTGGCAGAAGCTTTATCATGGACAAGTCTAAAGGAACACGTATTTGGACACACATGGGAGGCACAACCACTCCTCTGGAATGCAAGGTCTGTGGCTTTTGGAATACTGGTAAAAAACAGGGGTAAAAAGCAAAGCATGAGAAAGAAAAGGAACATGCCTTTATTCAAAATAAATAAGAAAATAATGTGATATCCCCTTGTACTGGAAGTTACTTTTAAAGGTACAGCCTTCAAACCACTTCCCAGGCTTGTTATTTTGATTTTTTCCAACAATTCCTCCCAGTTTTGGCACTTCTGTCCAAAAGCAGCCCCAAAGACACTGAGAAAACCTGCACCACTGCCAATGCAAAACACAAACGCTGGCTCCTGAGCCTGCCCCAGGACAGAGACAACAAGTCAGGAGACAGTATTTACATCTTCCCCGTGAAACGTGGAGCCCTGTGAGCTGAATCACCCACCATTGAAAGACACTGCAAAATCCACCTTCCTGGTGGGAGCCCGTGGTTGTTCTGACATTTCCTCTTCTGTGCTGGCTTTGCCTTCCAGCTCCTGCCGGGAACGGCTGCAACTGTCAGCACCAAAACTGCACGAACTCTGTGAAACCCACTTGAACTTTCTCCTCTGTTTACTGGGGACTTTGCAACAAACGCCTTGGAAGCCTCAAAATCAGCCTTGCCTTGCCCCTTACCCAACCAAGACCTGTCTCCTTAAAGGTCACTGGAACTCTCGCAGGCAACGCTGCCCAGAAACGAACTGGCGCAGAGCTCGGATTTTGTTGTAAACCACAAATTCCTAGAACATTGCTCTGTGGTCAGCTGGAAGCAGTCGGAGCAGCCTCCAGACCATTTGCCGGAAGCAGAGTCAGCTTGTTTCACACCTCTCTTAGGGTTCAATTACTCACAAAATAGACATTTATGCTGTGAATAGGCTTTCTGAGATCAATGATGGGCTCCGCTGTGATTAAGCCAACCCCACGTGTTTGCTCTGTGGGAGGCACTTGCGGAGGGAGGTGCTGCCTGCAGCAGGATCCGGGACCTCTCCTGCACATGTTATTTTAAGCAGGAGAGATTCCACGGTAATACAACAGGCAAAGTACAGAGTACCAGCACCTCTCTGCTGGAAAGCATCCTTTTCTTTCTCACATAATAAATTACGCTGTTTTACACATATAAAGTAAGGTCTAAGGGAATCACTTACCCACTGTTTGCGCGCATGATTTCTCCTCTTAAAGTATAAAATTAACTTTTTCCGCATTGCCTGGTTTCTGTAAAGAGAGAGAGAAAAAAAAAAAAAGATGAGATCTGACTGACGAGGCGGCTAAAATACACAGCCTGGCTTTCCCCACTCCCAAAGGAGTGTGCAGCACAGTTTCCACCTTAACTTGGAATTGCATCAACTTCAGAACAGCAAACGCTCTTATCTGGGACCTCGAGCCAGCCTAGAGAAAGACCAACAAACCCTCTGAGACTGGGAACTTCACCCACATCTGCTGGTAAACCAGGACTGAAGTTGAGAACTAAATTAATAAAGTCCCACTGCAAACCTTCCCCATGTTCTTAGCATCACACGTGGGCACTCAGTTCTGCATCTACCCATGGGTCAGGCTGTTCCTTCATTAATTTCACGTTGATCTGCAAAACCCCAGCGGGTTCCCAAGAGCTGGGGGGCTCAGGTCAAGCTCTGCAAGGCAGGAGGTTGCACCCCCCAGGCAGAGACCACCCTGGGCACCCCCGTGCCCAGGCCAGCAGCAATGGGGATGTCAGCACACACACGATCACCCCTGGGCTCTGAGGCCCTGATAAGGAGGCAGGATCACAGCAGGGCTTGCAGCACTTATCTCCTGACCTCTTGCTTCCTTGGAGCCGTGCCCAACAAAGCTGCAAACAACCAGCCAGGACAGTTCAGCCGCTTGCAGAATTAGAACCTCAAGGGAGAAACCGGCCACCGCAACCCCAACCACCCCAGCGTCTGCCCAGAAACCTCCCTGCTTTCTTCTTCTTTCTACTTTCCAAAGGCAGCGTGAAATAACAGCTCAAAGAGAAGAAGCACAGAGCTGAAAACGCTGCAGGAGCCCCCAGAGCCTGCATGAGCCCCAGAGCTGAGCTCCTGTGGTTGTTGCTGTTGCTAATATTCACAGTAATAAAACCTCTAGGTAAAAGGTAGAGACCAGGGGCAAAGGAGTTTCCTTAAGTCTTTTATCCCGATTAAAGGCAGAGCTGCAGTGTGTAATTACTGATCAGGAGCTTAGCAGTCTCATGCAGGCATGTTCTGTGGGATTTAGCTGAATGAAGAGACACCCTTGCTGCTTCCTCATTCCCCTCCTGTGTGGCTAGCAGGAAGGGAAAAACCACCCTCCTCCCCTTGTAAATCCCTCAGCATAATTAGCAGCAAACTGGGACTGTCTGGGAAGGGGAAAAGGGCCCAGCTCACTTAGAGAGACAACTGGAGGCAGTCCTGGCTAAGTTTAGGAATGGAGAACATTGCAGAAAGCATCAACATTTTTCCCTTTTTAAACCCTCTTCTTGCTACGCCACTGAACCATGCACCAGCACTCACAGGAACGGCAGTGCTCCCACAGCCAGCGCTGCCTTGGGAACCACAAGTCCCTCCAGCACTCGTTTTCCAGCCCCAGCTCCTCACACGCTCCTGCATCCCCTCACATCACACACGGTGAGCTTTCCTCAGAGGCCCCAGCAGCGTGAAAGGCCTCGGTGGGCAGCAAACCCTCCTGCAGGGACCCCGCCAGACACAATTCCTTCCACGGCTTCAGCTCCGTGCGAGCAAGCTCAAGGGTCACTGTGCCCTACACACACATTCCCACTGTTTGTTTGTTTATTCCAATTCTAATGGCAGCTCTAACACAAGGAAACCTTTGGGGTGCTGCTAATGACGAGCATGTGGGGGATGGTCCCCATCAAGGGGGTCATGGGTTGTCCCTTGGGGCCAGCTCAGCTAATTCATCCCCTGCCCTCCCCAGGGCAGCCTGGGTGACGTCCAGGAGCAACGTGGGGCTTTGAGAGGCTGCTGCTGCTGCTGGATGTGCTGCACAAGTTCTTAGGAAACAGGAGAATAAATGAAGGAAATTAGCAGCTCTTAAGCAGCTGATGGGTTGCCTTGAGTTGTGCATCATGGCTGACCTTGAAAGTGCGAACACAGGCAAAGGCTTAATGGATCTGCAGCTGCAAAAATCAGGAATGCCTTGAAAGCCAGTGTATGTTTACCACCACCAAGGCTGAAGTAATCAAAGAGTGAAAGGATTAAAACAACAACAAACCCCCTCATGCCCTGAATGTTTCTGCCACTTTATCTTTTTCGTCTTGTTTTGTTTTTGCATAAGGTCAACCTTTCAAAGGTTAATACAATCTTGGTAAATATAAATAGGCTTCGCAGTTTATCTCGCCACACGTACTGCTGTTACTTAGAAACCGTTTGCGGCGAGGTTAATTCGGGCCACGCGTCTCCCAAGCACACGCTGTGCTCCCTGGGCAAATCCCCGAGCCCAGCACCGCCGCTGTGCACCGAGGGGAAGGTGAGGGCTGTCCGCTGCGAGCCGGGCACGGAAAGAACCTGGCACATGGCACAGGCTGCTCCTGCAAGGTGCCAGCCCTCCTCCCTTCTCCTCCTGCCCTGCCCGAGTCCTGCGGTTTTCTGGGGCACAAGGAAAGCGTCGCGGATGGAGACCCGAATGCAGAGGGGGTGAAGAAAGCAGGCAGCTCCCAGGCAGGAGGAATGGGCGCTCCTTAGATAAGGCAACAGTGACTCTTGTGGGCAGTTTAAAGTATTGCTGGGCTGGCAGGCCACACCACGCCGGGTGGGGAGGGCATGGGAGCTCCCTGCCTTATCCTTGGCTGTGTCCCTAAGGATGGGGCAGGCTGGGATGGACACAGAGCCCCCCCAGCTTCTGGCGAGCTGGTGTTTGGAGGCTGCCAGGTGGCACATCCCCATCCTTGTGGTCAACGATTCATCTGCTGGACGAAGCCCATTTCCATTCCTGATTTCCCTGTGTTGTGTAACTCATCCCCTTCCCTGTGCCCCATTGCCCTGGCTGGTGAGCCCCACACAGGAGTTCTCAGAGCCAGCCTCCAAAGTGTTGAGTGAAACCCATCTCCCGCCGCGAGCAAAGCAAGGCGAGCCCTGTGGGAGCAGCTGCTTCCACCTTCACTGGCTTGGCCCAAGGTTGCTTTTGTTTCACGGCTTTCACAATGGAGCCAGTCAAGGAGAGAACCTGTAACTCTGACTTTTGAGTTACTTGGCCCAGCTCCACACGAATGCCTTGGCGGCGATGTTAAAAGGACGTGGGTGCACGCATGCGTGTCGGGGCTGCTGTGCACCCAATGTGTGGACGCTGCCAAAGCCCTGGGACAGGGCTCCCAAAGGACACAAAGAGCTGAGGCACTGTGGCACACCTGGCCAAGCCCATGGAGACCTTCAACCGGAGCAAGACGAGATGAAAGGAAGTTTGCTGTCTGAGCAAAACTAATCTGGGGTATTTAATTACACAGGAACGTCTTTCATCAGCCAGAGCAAACAAAGTAGGGACCAAACTCAAAGAGCGATGGGAAGGAGGCAGCGAGCAGCTGGCAAAGCCATTGTACAGCAAGATGGATCACACAGGCAAGGGTAGGAAACCGAGGGAGCTCCTGGCAACTCCAGCCAAACAAAGCACAGGGAGAAGAGAGGAGAGATCTGCAAACCAGGAGACCCGAGGAGCACAGCAAGAACGCTCCGAGCTGAAACCAGCCTAGAGGCAGTGGAGACCGAAACAGTTCTGTCCTTCCCCCTGCTGTGCCTGCTCCTGTGCATGGCTGGTGCCAGGATCCCCAGCCGCAGCTCGGGGCAGGCACTGGTCCCCTGCAGCCACAGGACTCCCTGCAGCGAGGGCAGGGAGCGGCTCACCCCGCTCACGGGTCACTGCGCTCCTTCCCTCGCTTGCTCCGAAAGGGCTGGAGCCCACAGCTCCAGCTGCTAACACGCTGTAACCTACTAACCCCAAGGCAGGGCACGCTTCTGGAAAGCCAGCTGTTCACAGCAGCTCCTTGCAGTATTTAGAAACACTTTCTGGGGAAGAAAGGCAAAGCAGATCTTTAGTTATTTACCCCGGAGCACTTGGGCACTGGGATGGACTAAACCCCCAGCACCACCAGTGCCTGTGAGGGCAAAGTGGTAGAGGTTTGTAACTCTGGATGTACAGTCAGGCAGGCTGTTGGTGCCCAAAAACACCTCTGCCTGGCCGTGAAGCCCAAGCTGACAGCACAAGCCCAAGGGTTGCAAGACAGTCCCCAAATGAGCGTTGGCTTTTTACTGGCAAGAGGAAGAAGCAGAAGGTAGCGGTGTGTGTCTCCATCATTTAGTAATTCATCACTAGGTAATCTGCTGCCTTGGCGCATGCCAACAGAGAATAAAAGAGATGAGAAACCTTGAATGGGATGAGCAGGGAGCTGCTAGGTGAATTTCTAATGAGGAAAATGTCTACAAGCACTAATAAAAAGACCTGAAAGAGAATGCATTAGTAATGACAGGGTTTGAAAGAACATTTGTGTTACATGTCAGGCTTCAACTATGAATTTAGAGGCAATCCAGTGCTAATAAATCCCCTAAACAGCAAGTAATGAAAAGATGACTTAAATCTCCCAATGTGACAAGTGATTTGGAAAGCCACAGTTGTGAGATTTTCAGAAGAAAGCTGTTCTGCTCTTTTGGGTGGGCACTTAGAAAACAAAAAGAGATTCAGAAGCCCTGAAACCTCTCTGAAAATCCTGACTTCAGATTTTGATTCTGCAGTGACACATTTCCTGCCCTCTCCCTGAGAAGCTCTCAGCTGCACACAGCAACCCAGATGTGCAAATATTAACAGTGCACGCAGCTCTGCTGCTGGATCTGGACACGTGAGAAAACCCAAATCACACCAAGCTCCCCATCTGTTTCAAATGTACATTCAGAGAGGTTCTCCAACACCTCCCTAAGCATCTTGAGGGGATGCAGCCTGGTTTCACCCCGACATGAAGAAAGTTCAGTGTAAAGCAAGAAGTTCTTGAAGGGGAGGCTTAAAGCAAACCCTGTGAACAGCGCCTTGCATGCCCTTACCCTGGGCTATTCACTTTGCTTTTTGTCTGCTTTTTCAAGGCTCAGGGAAGCTCACATTTTGCTCTCAAATACAAGAATCACAGAATATGACTGCAAACTGACTGCTTTGGGGAAGGGGGGAGGAGAGTCCTGCCGGGCTGTTTTTCATGGCTGACCGAGCAGGAATCTCCCGCCGTAGAGACGAAGGCCCCCTTGGAGAATCTCTCTTCAGACAGACAGCAGGTAATTGATCCTGCTCATGTGAGCAACATCTTGTCATTTTTCAAACACTCGAAGGAAAGGAGGTTAATATCTTTGGAGCCAGAGCCTGGGGAATACACAAAGTCACTGCTGTGACAGGGTGGGAAGGGCAGCTCTCATCCTTGTACAACCAGCTGGCCAAGCACTGAAATGAAGACCTTGACCTGAGGCACTGGTGCTTCACTGGTGCACCAGCACCTTCTGCACTCGTTGTATTTCATCAAAGTGTAGAAAAAGGGTCTTTGTAGCCTCCTCAACTGGTGCAGAATCACCGGAGAGGTCTCCAGTCGTGCTCAGGGCTGTGATGCATCTTGAAGGAACTTTTCAGTCTGCTGCAAAGCCAAAAAGTTCTCACCCTGGACAACAGTGAGGGCCAAGCCAGCTAGAGGGGCAAAGCTCACCCCATCCCTATGAAATGAGGGCACTAAATGCCACCTTGCCCTCCTCTTCCTTGATGGGCGAGTGGCAGAGCCCTTCTCTCCAACAAAGCAGATATTTCTGCTTTGAAAGGACACGGTCCCAGCAAAGGTAGGTCAAGTCTTTGGAACAAACCACTCAAGGGTGCCTCAGATCCCGTGGCAGATGTAGCATACAAAATTAACCATGTTTGCTCGAAGCCTGCACTCGCAGGTGAACCGAAGGGACCGCGCAGGCGAGGAACAGAGCACAGCCAGGCAGCTAAATAGGACTTAAAAGCTTTTGAAGCTGCAAACACTGGAATGAACTGGGGCATGAAATTAATTTTAACTGTACTGAATAGGAGACAGGCCATAAAACTCCATGAAAATAAGAGACCGGTAACATTTTAGTAAGAGCAGGAATTCTCCCGGTAACTCCCCAGCCAGCTCTATTAGCATACGTGACTCATCCCAGCTGAAAAGCAAAGCAAACAAGAAGGGAGAATTAAATGAGTGTTGCAAGGCAGAGAGTATGGCTGTGGAGAAATCGAGGAATCCGGGCTTTCTGATATTCAAATGCCTTCCCACTGACACTTGCAAACATTCAACTGAGAAAAAAAATTCACACTAGGAAACGTTAAAAAAAAGAAAAACAAAAAAACCAACTATAAAATGTATTTGTGACAATAACAATCTTGTGCCCAGGTATGAGGCTCCAAACCAGCTTCACATGGGGGCAGTTTCCATTTGCACAACACAGCCAGGACGCAGCGAGGATTTGTGGACAGAATCACAACCCAGATGATTTTCCAGCAATCTGCCAAAAGGCTTTTTCATCATGGCTAAATCTGCATAGGGTGAAGCTGTTCTGGAGAATCTGCATCCAATTACACCTTGGCAAAATATGACCTGTGGTGTCCTGGCAGCTGTCCTGATGCTCTAATGCATCTGGCTGGTGTCTCCTTGCACCCTGAGGATTTATTCCATCTTCTATGGAAACAGCCACCTCCAGGCTATGGAGCAGAAGCTGCTCTTCTGAAGCAGAAATGCACAAACATATTAAGAACAAGGAAAAGACAAAAAATATCTTCAAATCCAGCTTGTGGAAAAGTTGTAGATCAGATGTGAACATCCCAAGCATAACTTGGTCAAAACAGAGAAGTCTAACATCTTTTGCTCTTGGTCAAAGGACCCTGAATCATTTGCTTGGATGAATCACCAAAATCTTGATTTCCTATCTGCCTCCCAGGCATCAAAATGTTCTTTAATGTGCAGCAGGGACACAGAGATGTGAGAAAAGACACCCATTTCTCTGCATGTCCACCAACAAGTAGCGAAGTGCAGGCCAGACCCAAGGACCTCCAAGACAGACCCACGGCCAAAAGCAGCCAACATCTGGAGCCCAGATCGCTCGGGGGCCTTTCACTGACCCAGATCTGTAGCTGTGCTCTGCTGGCATCAATAACCAGCTGAAGGCAGCTAATTGCCAGGTTTCTGGAAGGAGGAGACCGAGGCTTTTCATTAAAATGTGTGGTTTCCTTCCCGTATTTTTGCAGCATTAATCACAGTGAACATTAACCCCAAGCCTGCCTGTTCCAACCTCTCCTTGGTTTGTCACTGCCACCGCTGCAGCCACATGGGGACTGTAACTGTCTGGGGTGGGGATAACCCTGCAGATGCCTGCAGAGGCAGGGATGGAGGGGAGCACCTGCTCTGATGGCTGGTTTGATAGGGCTTCACCTCTTATCAACAGTTTTACTCCTGACCTGCGCACTCAGCTCCCTCTTGTTTGCACCCGTCTTTCAGGCAGCAACCCAGGACAGGAAATCGTTTAAATCACAGGAAAATGTGATCACAAACCCACAAATATTGGCAGGGGAATGGAGAGTGGGTGAAGTATTTGAATCTACTTTTAACTCGTTCCTTCAAGGACACCACCAGCGATCAGCTTGGAATCGCCACCCCCAGCACCTGCATGGGGATGGCCGTGGGGCCCTTCCAGGTAAGAGAGGGTCCCCAAGAGCTGGTGACTTCCACATCCCATCAGAGCCGGGGCAGAAGCACAACCAGCAATGCAGAGAGCACGTCCTTGGGCCAGCACCTGATGCCACACAGGATGGTTTATCAATCAGGAGCCCCCTGAACTGACAGGGACCCGCTGAACTGACAGGGACCCCCTGTGGGAGCCCTGTGGGGGCTGAAGGGCTGGGGGTGGATCTGGGTTTGAACATTTTGCAGTGAGTGCACTGCTGGGATGACACAGGAAGCTTTGGGTGGAGCAGGAACGGAGCAGGGCCCGGCAGCGAGCAGTGGGGTCACGTCACCAAAGCCTCCTCCCCGCAGCCCTTGGGGACAGAGAGCCCCTAAACGCTGCCACCTCCTGCCATGCACCCCTGGAGCAAAGGCACAGGAAACTCCTCCCTTATAAACCCCCAGGATCAATTAACATACCGCTGAAAAGCAAGAGATTATTAACTTCTGTTAATAGATTATTAAAGATGATTATCACCAGCTGACCGAGCTGGTACCAAAATAGACACGCTGCAGGCAGCTCAGAGCAATCATCAGTTCATTCAAGGCAGATAAAAAGTTTCAGATCTGGTTTGACTATTTAAATTTCCAACAATAATCACAATTATCGCTATTCTCATTATCTGTTATAGTTCTTCTATGTTCAGGAAGTCACTGTGGTTATTAAACACATGCTGATGATTAAATCATGTATTGAGGTGATAAGTCAAATTAGATGATTGCTAAGTCTCGGTAAGTATCTTTGAAATAACCAGTTGTTATTAGACATTCAAGAGGTCCTTCATGAAAATCTAATTGTAATTGCAACTTTTCATTTTACCTCATCTTTCTAGCATGCAAACACACACACACACACACACTCTGGCAGCTGATTTCATATTTCAGTACGGGTGAAACACAGAAGAAAGCACTTAAGGTAAGTGTTCTCCGGGAAAATAACAAGAGACCAGCCAGGTTCCACATCCACCCCAATCCCAAGAAAATTAAAGAGCACCTTCAGCATCCACCTTAAGCTACAGCTCCTGACTGCTGGGCTCCTGGAGCTGGTTTGTGCTTCACGCACCCGCAGCAGCTCTAACAGGACGCTCACAATTCCTCGGCAGCTCTAACTGGGGTCTGGGAGCAAGCTGGCACCCCTCCTGCTCCCGGTCTCCCGCCCAACCTGACATTTAAAACAGCTCTTTATTGCCACATACTTACATTTTAATGTTTTCATGGTACTGCCTGGTGTCTGAAGGCTGGTTGTATAACGGCTGAAATAAATAAGAGAAACGAAGGCATAAACGGTGCGGTCTGACATTTAGGAACTCCAACCCATCCGGAGCGCTGCCGGCCGTGCTGGAGGGCGCCGGCTCCCGCTCGCGTCCCGGCGCATCCCGGCGGAGCCCGGGGGAGGGCGGGCAGCGCTCAGCCCGCGATCCGCGGCGCCGGCCGGAGCG
>VYXC01001558.1:0-29662 GCA_013397175.1 Platysteira castanea | reverse complement strand
CACGGCACGGCGAGGACGTGGCTGCTGCTGAGAGCGCTCGAGAAGCGCACTGCGCCTCGGAACAGATGACACGGGGGAGGCGAGGGGAAAGCGGGGCTCGGGGAGCGGCGAGAGGCAGTCTGCGAGCTGCCAGTTGTTATGTCTACGCGGCAAAACCTGCCTGAGCCCTGCCGGGCGGCCAAGCGCAGGCAGCTGCAGGCAGGGCAAGTGTTTGCCCTGGGGTTTGCGGCGTTGCCAAGGGGGGGTTGGCCCCCAGGCGTGTGGCAGCGGTCCCCCAACACCCCCGAGCACAGCGATGCTCGTCTGCTCCTCAGGAGAGGCAAGTGGGCTCCGGCAGACGTGTTTTGCCCTGGGTTGCTCTGCCCCCCACGCCCTCAGTGGGGATGTGGCAGGGAGTTGGGAGAGTTGGGTCCATCCCTGGTCACTGCCCCTGCTACCTCTCCCTTCCCAGGGATTTACCCTTGGGAACCTGGAGAGTCCCACCTCGGAAGGGAGATATGCCACAGAGATCAGGCTCAATCCCACCCACTGTAATGAACAGCTCAGCACACACTCCAGGGGCTGCCACCAGTGTGTATCCACATCAGCAGGCTGACAGGGTGCTCAGGATTAAGCCCTTCAACACTTCTATTCACTGCCTTAAGCTGCTGTGAAGATGTCCAAGACTGGGATAACCAAAAGCTTGCCATAGCCCAACCACCACCAACAACCAGGCACCTATCAGGTCTGACCACAAAAACAGCACCAAGTACTCAAGCAGTTCACCCACAAACCTTCCCCAAACCAACTGTGAGCACTGAACATTTTTGGCCAAACACAGGCAGAGGGTCATGTGATGGCCTGGCTGAAGGTAGCATCCTGACCATGGATACACACACCAGCTCACCCTCCTACTGTGGTCCTAGGGCTCAGGCTGTGCTCAGGGTCTACTCAATTTCATCTCAGATTAAACAAAGGAAAGGGGCAAAACATCTGCTGAGCATCTGCTCAACCAGGTGAGCAGCACTGGAGGCAACAGGACCTGTAAACAAAGGTGGGTCCTTTTTCCCTCCCAGTCTGAAGAAGGCATTACTCCCACCTCCTCTGCGGTCTCTCCCTACCACCATCACAGGTGCTTGGCACAGCAGCTTGTTTTTTCACACAGCCTGTCTCTACTGGTCTGTAAAACACAGGTAGTGCCTCACCACCCTGCTGCCACGCAGGACAGCCACATCAATCCCCACAGAACAGAGACTGGCTGTAGCTCTCCCCACTCCANCAACCACCACCAACAACCAGGCACCTATCAGGTCTGACCACAAAAACAGCACCAAGTACTCAAGCAGTTCATCCACAAACCTTCTCCAAACCAACTGTGAGCACTGAACGTTTTTTGCCAAACACAGGCAGAGGGACATGTGATGGCCTGGCTGAAGGTAGCATCCTGACCATGGATACACACACGAGCTCACCCTCCTACTGTGGTCCTAGGGCTCAGGCTGTGCTCTGGGTCTACTCAATCTCAAATTAAACACAGGAAAGGGGAAAAACATCTGCTGAGCATCTGCTCAACCAGGTGAGCAGCACTGGAGGCAACAGGACCTGTAAACAAAGGTGGGTCCTTTTTCCCTCCCAGTCTGAAGAAGGCATTACTCCCACCTCCTCTGCGGTCTCTCCCTACCACCATCACAGGTGCTTGGCACAGCAGCTTGTTTTTTCACACAGCCTGTCTCTACTGGTCTGTAAAACACAGGTAGTGCCTCACCACCCTGCTGCCACGCAGGACAGCCACATCAATCCCCACAGAACAGAGACTGGCTGTAGCTCTCCCCACTCCATCCCTGCTGCACCAGCAGCTCATCAGCTTCTCTTTCTGGCTGCCCTTGGCCGTGTCCCTCTTTGCTGTGAAAGCACACGTAATCCCTGGGCGGAAGGGGCAGGCAGAGGCACGTAATCCCCAGGCAGACAGGCATGGGGAGAGGAACCACCGTGTTCCAGGAGGGATGCAGGGCTGCCGGCAGCGTCCGGGCATCTGCGACCTGGCGAGGGGGTGATGAGCTGCAAGTCTGCCAGGAGACACCTGGCCGCCCTGTGCTGGCAGAGCCTGGGCAGGTGAGAGGGACGAGCAGGTCCTCATGAAGAAGACCTTCTCAGTGGCATCCCTTCCCCAGGGGTGTTTCTATCATGAATCCTCTCAGATCTGCTGGTTCGACTCCAGGCTCAGAGCTGGCTGTGCACTTCACGCTTGGAAAGCTCAGAGGAACACAGACATCCGTCTCATCACGTAGCTCCAGAGAGGCAGGTCTGCACCACAGAGAGAAGAAACAGAGCCACAGCTCCAGAGCATCACGTCCACAGTCACCCTGGAAAGCTCAGCTGGAGCAGCCGCTGGGAGGCCTTGACCAGTGGCTGTCTTTTTGGAAGAGGACTGCAGGAACTGGAAATACTGAGAAATAAGTGTCTCTCTTCCCTCCTTGCTCATAAAAATCAAAGCAAAGAAGCTTGCACGTGGCAGGTCACGGAGACCTTCCTCCTGGGAGAAGCAGTGGAATTAACACTTTGGTTTGGACCTGGGTTAGAAAATGTTCACGTGCACATGGACGTCACAGATGCCCTGATGCCAACCAGCTGACTAGAAGCTAACAATTCCTCTCCACTACAACCCACATATGATATGAACACTTCAAAGTCTTACCTAGCAAACCTAAGTGTTAGCAGACAAGCACTGGAACACATCACTTTAAAAGAAATGCCCAAATGCTCCGAAATAAGAAATTCTGGGACCCAAACCCAAGATTTACATGACACCAGCATCTCAAAGAGATTTTTATCTGCACAATAGCCTCAGCACTGTAACTCGGCTCATGCAGTGGAGGAAGCCCAGGAGGCAAGTTCAATCCAGAGACTGGACTGGCACCACGATGCTCAACCTCCTGTAGGAGACTCGAGGGCTGGGGCAGCCCCAGGGCTGGAGCACGTGCTGTGTGACATGGTGGAGCAGGCATGAGCATCAGGCAGAGCATGCAGAGCTGCTTTTCTTCCTGGTGCTGCTTCCTTTCCAGCTCAGAAGAAGCTGTGATTATTCATCTTGTCTCTCGTGGGCCCTTGGCAGGTCCCGGGCGCTGCTGTGCCCATCATGGCCTGGGGGCTGGGCATAGGAAGGGCCTCGCCCACGGCAGATGGACCAGACCGTCTGCAGGATGCACACAGAGCCCAGCTGGGTTTTCTCAGTGAGGTTTCCCCTTTTCCCCAGCCCTCTGATGAGTAAGGCACGGAGACAGAGGAAAAGTTTGCACTGGGCTCTGTTACAGCCCCCACCGTGCAGTGTCAACACCCAGGGACAAAACATCAACAAACCCAAACAAGGAAAAACAGAGGAGAAAAAAAAACGAACAAGGGAGGAGGAAGGAAAGGAAATGCAACATCTTCTGGATGAGGAAGCACCAACCCTGGGCACTGCCAGCCTTCAGAGCAGAAATAGCAAAGGGTTTGACCCTGGTGACTCAGAGGAATAATAATGAGTGTTACCTCCCCAGCAAGGAAGTGGGCTTTGTCACGTGTGACCTCTCCCTTATGCACAGGGGAAGACAGCAATTAGTGCCACCTCCACGAGGCAAGCGCCAATTACAGCTGTCAAGCCTGCGAGCTGCCTGCTCCCATCTCACACAGACGGCTCCCTCCACCGCATCCCGCGGCTGGTGCAAAGCAGGAGGTTCTCTGTCAGACTGGGTCTGCTCCTTCCCAGCAGCATCACTGCCAACGCACCTTTTCCAGGCACCCTTCTCCAGGACTCAGCCCCCAGGGGCTTGTTTCCAGCTGCCCCTCCAGCAATCGGTCCTTTGACTTAGAGACAGATTTTTCCAGATGAGGGAGCAGCCCAAAATTGACAATTTGTTCTAAGTTGTTTTCTCAGCTTCCCTGTGCATGAGAGAGACCGAAATAGGAAGTGTGCGAGTGCTGATACCTGCAGGTTGTGGCAGCTGCAGCCGGGCTGTGCTCACAGAGCACCCTCCAGCACCGCTGGAGCACTCCAGTGGGTGAGACAGAGAAGAATCCAAGCACCCATCCCTGCACACAGCACCTCGAGGCTGGCTGACCAGGCAGCAGCCCCACAGTGCTGGCACTGTGCCTGCCACCAGCAGACGAAATCATCAGCACCCCAAGCAGAGGCAGATTGTGCCAGAGCCCCTTCCACGCTCCAGCTCCGCTGCAGGGTGTGAGGAGGGAGCCAAAGGGTTAAGCCTCTCTGAGGAGGGCTCTGTGTATGTGTCTGCCTGCCTTTCAGTACTCATCTCAGTCACTTTGCTTCCTGCCTTGGTGCTGTGCCAGCAAGAGGTCCGGGCCAGCAGCACACTTCCTTCTGACAGACACACACACACATGCGGGGTGCCGCGATCGCTCACCGCCCAGGAACCTCTCCAAACCCTCCAAACCCAGCCCGGTTCTCACTCCCCGCAGCCAGAGGTAAAACTCACCAGCTCCACCTGTGGACCCAGTCCTTCCAGGATCCGGTGGGCAGCCTCCGCCTTCTTCTGCAGGGAGGAAAGGGGAGAGGAAGAAAAAAAGTTATTTGTGCCATCGGTTACAAGTCACAGCTCCCTGCTCCAGCTCTCCCCTCTGCTAAAACCACTTCTCAGACCTCCACAGAGCCGTCACAAATGCCATCCCTGCCCGAGAGCGGGTGGAAAGGTTCAGCTCAGCCTCTGGACCCGCAGGAAAAACCCGTGGGCGAAGGGCTCTCCGGCACGGGGGTTGTCATGATTTTAACGCACCCGAGCTCTGCCCAGGAAGCGGCCCAGACCCCTGACCCCTCCGGGTGCCAGGCAGGGGCCCTGTGCCCGATACCTCTGCGTGGTGGCCCTGCCAGGAGGAGGGCGGGCAAACCCGCACGCACGCAGAGATGCCCTTTCTAGGATTCATCGCTTCACGAGCATGTGATCATTAGAGCCGAGCTGCCCTTGGCTCCTCGTCGTGCTCTCGCTTCCCTCCCCTCCCTGCCGCAGAGGAGCCCTTCCTTGTCCCCTCCCGCCCACGGCCAGGCTACCTAGTGCTTATTAAAGGCAAAAAACCACCCAGGAACACGTGTCAGGGGCTGTGCAGTGGTTACTAATTAAACAGGCCTGAAAAAAAGACATGGGTTGGCTGTAGCAGGAGTCTAAATAAAAGATGACATTTTCAGTAAACAGCACTTCCTCGCAAAGCCAGGCTGTGCAGGGGGGTTACTGACAGCCCGATAAATCCAGATCACTGCACGCTGCCGGCACCACGGGCTGAGCTGCTAAAGCCAAATACCTGACAGTGATGGGGATGAGGAGATGGATTTTCAGAGGTTCAGATAAAACAGGCAGTTTTAGCTATTTTGGGGTAAGGGAGACAGAAAATCCCCAGCTGCCTAAAACAGGGAGCTGAGCCCCAGGCCTGGGGAGCAGGGGTGGGCTGGGCTCTGGGCTCCCGGCACAATCAGCGGGGCTTGGCAAATCCTGGGCAGGGAAGGGATTTCAGCTGCAGGGGTCTGGCTCACGTAGCTCTCCAGCATCAGGCACCTCTCACACGGGCTCAGGGTAGGATGAGTTCCCCGAGGACTCAGCACAGAGATGTCTCACCAAAGGCTGGCACATGGCCACGCTGCTTCCCCCCGCACCCACCCCGTGGAGGGTTTCCAAAAGTTTCATCTATCCCCCCACCACTGGCAGGTCCTCCAAAGCACTGATGCAGCTGTAGGTGTGCAGACTCCTCGCTGGGGCCTTGTGCACCCACTCAGAGCCTGATCTGCCAGCCTTGGAAAGAGTCCCCCCAAGCAGCTGCATGAGCCACCCTGCCCACGGCAGGGCTCAGGCCCTGGCAAATGGCCCTGGCCAAAACCAGCCCCATCCCAGCTGCAAAGCCTGCCCCAGGTGCCTCACCACAGCAGCACCAGGAGAGGTTTCCAGTTCCTCTATTTACTGTACGCTCGGGAGGACACAAAGCTTCTGTGCGATTTAAAAGCGACTTCAAGGATGCTGAGAGAGATGTAACCAATGTAACCATGCAGGGAGCCTGCCCTGGCACCATCCCCACACGGGGCAGGCAGCAGCCCTGCTGTTAGAGCATCCCTGCCTGGTTATCCACACACAACAGACCTTTGGGTTCACGGGTGCCACAGTCACTGCCCACCTGATTCTGTTAATGGGAATGAGCCAAGCCTGCCCAGGGACCTGCCCCTTGGAAAAATTCATCATACAACAGAGAGCTCTGAGCCAAAGCTCAACGTTTTGGTCTTCACAAGCTACAAAATCTGCTGACCTTGGAGAACAACAGCACGGAGGCATTAAGAAGTCTTACAGAATAAAAACCAGGGGTAAGATTTTCAGGGGAGGAGGGATCATTAAAACACTAAAAACACTCTACATCAGTGGCCAAGAGGATGATTTGGCCAATGCCCTCCTGCCTGCAATTGGTTGCTGGTGAGCAGGAAGCATCAGCTTACCTAAATTTTTTTGATGCATACCTAGGACAAAAAGGAGCAAACCAATTAATTGCAGTCTGCATAATTATGAGTAGAAGACTGCAGCCTCACTCAGGGCAGACAGTCCCACCACGGGCCTGTTCTCCTGGGCACCAGCACTGGTGGAAGATGCCCTGGCAGCAGGGATGGCACAGCAAGGGACCAGTGATGCTGCAGGCCCGTGTGTACAATGAGATTAACGTCGAGAAAAAGCTGAGTGTGTTCAGCCTGCTGCATTTGCCATGTTTAGACAACTTAATGAGACAAGCCAGAGGCAAACCACCATAGGCAGAACATGTGGCGAATCAAGAAGAATGACATAATTTGTCTTGCATTAACCAACTGCAATATACACGTCTCCAGAACGAAAGATCAGGAGGAGAAGCTATTCCGAGCACGTCATATCTTTGTACGTACACAAAGAAATGCCTCTATCTTGAAAGCTGCCCAATTAACACTTGACACCCACTGTAATTGCTGATGCTCCTTGCTGCCTTTATCAGATCACAGCAGAACCATAACGAGCTGTCTGAAAGGCCTGGCAGACTCAAGGTGAGAGCTGGCAGCAGAATTGGGAAGAACATGAAACACCCGGCAGAAGGTTCCCACCTCCCTGGGGCTCATCTCTAAGGACAGACAGACACAGGGAGGTGTGTTCCTGCCCAGGGACCCAGCAAGCCAGAAGCCTGGCTGGAGAATTTATGCAAACCTCACACTTTTCAGGTGCAAAGGCAGCCCCCCCAGGCCCTCCCGCAGCAGCAGGACCTTTGCTGAAGACCATCAGCAGTCCTGGTAAATCCCTTCCAAAGGCATGGCCACCTAGGACTTGGTTCCAATACTGATTTTGTTAGGAGTATGTTTAGTGATGGACCCTGCAGAAAAAAACCACAGGGTTCATCCTACACCTGCTGAATGACCCCACCCGAGCCTGGATTCCTGTTATTTAACAGAAAGAAACGTGTCAAGAAGCAAACCCAAGCCTTTACCTCTAATGAGATAAGTGAAGGTCCCCACCAGCTGTACAGTCCCTCTGCAGCTCCACAGCAAACAGGCTTTTAGCTGTGATCAAGATCAAGAAAAGACCCCTTTTCTTGATCTGGTACAGCATCCTGAGATACGGCTCCAGCAGTGGAGCAGTGGTGTTCATGGAAGGACCTCCCAGGGCATTTCTGGGGGGATCAAGGTGCCTCAAAAAGGACATCTGAATCAAAACCACGGTCCCTGAGGGGCCCACGGATTCAGAAGGGAACGCACAGATGTGGCAGGCAGCAGCATTTGGCCCTACAGAACCTCTCTCCCCCTGGGCAGGGGCACAGGCAGGCAGATCATGCTCTTACCCCAGCTCATGCTCCTCCAACGGGCCTGGAGCTGAAGAGATCTTCGCCAACAGCAAAAACCTCCCTGCAGACTACAGAAATCTTCATTCTCGCCTGAAGAGCACTTGGCTTCCAAAGTAAACTCCAGCCCCTTGCTCTTCCTTTGAAGAAACTTAAAATAGGCTTGGGAGGGGAAAGCAGGCAGGAGAGCAACTTTCCGGCCATGTGAGCTCCCGTGGGGATGACGAGCCAACCCCACGAGGCAGCGGAGCAACCGAAACCAGAGGAGGGAGAGTCTGGGATTTTGCGTGGGCTCTTCTTAAAGCAAAGTTTAAAAATGGAAGAGAAGGAAACACAGGAGTTATTTTGAGAAAGCGGATCTGAAATTAGGAGGCGGCACTTTCTTGGACCGACTCCAGCCATGGTTCCATGCAGCACAAAGCTGCTGCAGCTGAACCGTGCTCCCGGGGTTATTTATAGCATCCCGTAGGCAGCAGTGCTGGGGAAGGGGAGGGTTTCTATTTGGGACAGGCATGTCCTGCACACAGATATGCAAAGCCCTTCCAGAGGCAGGAGACTGCGCACAGGATGGCGCTGGAAAAGTTCCCGTCCTGGCACCACAACATCCCCGGGACAGGCAGGGCTGCGGGAGCAGCATGGCACAGAGGCAGGCTGGAGTGGGATTTTGTTTAAAACAAAGTTCAGGGAAGTGTGGCTGAAGTCAGCAGAAATCATGGAAAGCCTCAGGCCAGACACCTCTCTGCGTGCAGCAGAAAGCAAACAGTACAGCCAAAATGTGCTGGGACCAAACTGTGACCTGGCAATGCCCATTCCATGGGGAAAGATTTTCATTCCTACAACCACAAGCACTATTCTTTTTCTCTTCTTTAAACCTCAGCATGCTCTCTCTGAAAGCCAAACCACCCCAGCAATTTGCCCTCCACATGAAGCAGGTGGGATGAGCCCCAGTGTTGTGGAAGAGAAAGCAACACTCCTCCCTCTCCAGCTCCTGCAGGGACGGCCACCACAGTGCTCTCAGCAGACCAAGAATGAGTGCCCTCCCCTGGGCTCTCCTTGAACCCAAATGCCCTGAGCACCAGGGGATGCTGGCCAGCCTCAGTGGCCTGAGCCTGGCCCCTCTCACCTGGCCCAGGAGCTGATGCTCTCCGGGGGTGCCCATGGGATGCAGCTGCCCTGCACGCTCCCCCACCTCCCTGCGTGCAGCTGGAGCCATCTCCCCACCACACCAGCAGCGACTGAGCCCCGTCCCCAGGGCTGGGGCCAGCAGATGATGCAGCGGGGGTTACAAATGACTCATCACAATTAGTAAGAAAACAGAGGAAACTGGTGACGCTGGAGCCGCGTGTTCGCACCGGTTCACAGCAGTCCCCACCCACCCCGCACAGAGTGTGACAAGATAACTCATTCCAGTTCTCTGCTACTCTGCCTTGGACTCATCACTCTCAGACAGTTCCAGTCCCTGGTTCACTCATACCCCACCCATGGCCCGGGGGGAACCCCCAGACACAGCTGGGCTTCCACTCAGGCTCTCACCCCACTCTGTTGTCTGCACGGCTGTGGTGCCCTTTGCAGGCACACTAAGGTTAAAGTGATGTGCCAGCAAGGCTCTGCCACTGCCAACCATGGCTGAGTGCTCCACCACTGCCAAACTGCTGCAGGTGTTGGCACTGCATAGAAAACTTCCAGAAATCCACATTTTAGCACGGCAGCAGTTACAGGAAAGCTCCAGTCGCCCAACCCAAGGAGCCAGGGCTGTGTTGTGGAGTCTGCCTTCCTCTCTCCCGCAGATTTGGGATCTCTGCAATTCTCATCACTACTTCCAAGACCTGAAAATGCAGGACGTGGCCTTATCTGGTCTGGGTTAATCACTGACAAATCTTCTAAGTCAATATATCTATTGGGAACTCCAGATCCTGAAACAGACACCAGGACTATTAAAAAGCCCAAACAAATGAAAGTTTCCTTAAAATCCAATAAAAAATTAAAAGATTCTCAGCGACTCCAGGGTAACTGTTTAAATTTTATCTTTTCAGAAATCTTGCTATCATGCAGAAATGTCAATAGAATCTGAATTCTGACCTTCCCAGTTTTCCTCTGGACTATCCAAAAGCCCATTTTGCATCATCAAGCCCAGATGAGGCAGAATAAAAGTTATTAGGAACAAAAGCAAAACAAACAAGGCACTTTGATCAGCCAAATACGAAACGCCCCCATCCCTACTACCGTGTAAACCAGAATTTGAAAAAAGCTCCGTAGATTAAATGCTCAAAAGCACTTTCACTGATAAGGTCTTATTTACTGCACCAGCTCCGTGCTGATGAGGCAGGACCGATTCTTCCCTTTCTCATGTAAATCAGGAGTTCATAGAAAATCAGAGTTCTACAGACATCAAATCCCTGTAGGATCTGAGTCACACTCAGTGTCTGTGAGTAGTTAACGGGCAAGATTACACTTTGCAATGCTAAAAGCCTTCATTTATTTATTCTCTTATTTATGGCTGGGGCATTAATGCTTTATGAAGGTATTTGAGGGTACACGGATAGCTGGGAACACGCTCTGCACAGACACAACAGCAGCAGGGGGTGGAAAAAGTTCCGAACAATCCTTTGAATTCCAATTTTACAGCATAATGCTCAATTTATAGACAGATAGCTGTGCCCTTTCGAAGGAACAAGCATCAAGACAGAAAACGAATTAAAATTTAATCTCATTGATTTCCACCAGCTCAATCTCAAGAGCAAGACAGACGCTGCTGCTGCTTCCGCCGCCTGCGCCGCATCAAACCCAGTTTTTGGGAGGGCTGACAGCGGAGCAGGGACGGGCTCGTGGGGCTGCTGGCACCCACAGGGGTGACATGGGGGGACCGGTCCTGGCCGTGGCCACGCTGTGGTGGGTCACAGCACGAGGTGTCCCCTCCCTGGCACGGCGGCCGAGGCGAAGTCACGCCACGTCCTGGCGCGACCTCGCCCTCTGCCACCAGCGTTTCCGAGGGAGCTGACGTGTGCTGGTTTGCAGGGACACGGGCACAGAGCTGCCTGCTGTTCTCTGAGCAGGAGTCCTGCCTGCTCTGGTGCACGGCAGGGCTGCAGGGACCTCCAGGCACCCACATCTGGCTTGCACAGAGCCAGGCTCTCTGCTGCGGGCTCCACATCACCACAATGGTCAGAGAGATGGCACGGGTGCCTCTGCATGCAGGTAAGCAGGGTATTTTGGGAGGCACAGGTGACTCGGAGGAGAATTCACCCATGGTGGGCTGCTGGGTGGCAGCTTCCCCCAGGACACAGTGCCAAGGAGAGCTCGGCCAGCCCTGTGTCCCAGGAAAGGCAGGGAGCATTGCTGCTCTCCTCCCTGTGCTTAGCAAGGGGCTTGGAAATTTCTGTTTCAAGCACAAAAACATCTCCAAGCCCAGGTATGTTCAATCGATTTCAAGGGAAGGCGGATGCAAGGAATCCCATGAACGGCCCAGTGGAATAAAGCTACAGCTAAAAATACACACAGATGATCTGTGCTGGTTATGGGGATTTGAAGTGGAAGAAAGCTGAATTCTGTCAATACAGTAACACATCCCAGAGGTGCAAATTAAAGCCCTCTAGGAGGCTGTGCCACACGGCCACCACCTCTGAGGTGCCAGACCCAGCAGAGATCAGCTTTCCTCCACAGGGGAGACACTAGAACTGCTCACAGGCTTTAATTTAGGAAATCCCAAACGCCTCCATCACTGTCAGCCTCTGGATCAACTGAGGCATCCATCATCCCAATCTGATTTCTCCAGGTAGCTCTGTGCCACCCTGCCAGCACCTGGCTGCTGGGGAAGAGCCCCTGAGCACCCTGCAGCCAAAACTGTCCCCTGAGCTTCCCACGGCACTTTTCAAACACTCTTGGCGATTTCAGCCCCCATAGCTGTTTTCAAACATCATTTTGTTTCTTCAAGGACTGAGAACACTTTTGAAAATAGGACTCAAACGCTTCTGACAATGCTGCCCACTGTCTGTTCTCAGGTTAGTCCACAGACAGTACCAAAAACATTAACTCCCATTCTCATAAATCCTTCCAGAAATGGTACAAGTTGGCACTCACAGTGGAAATTTTGGCTTGGATACACAAATGTGTGTTTTTCTGTGTTATACTGCAAAGCTTTCCCAAAAAGTACATTTTTGGGTGCAACTTCACAGCTCATATTTGGAGACAAGATGAAGTGGCTCTGGTCAGTACACAGCAGAGGAAGAGGTACCTGGATCTTCAATATCAACTGTTCCTCCACAATCCAAGTCCCCTAAAAGCTTCCCAAATGCAACCACGGCCTCATAGTCCAGGATTTGACTGCAGTCAAGAGCAGCTTCTCTCCACTCTTCCCCAGCAGAATCTGTACAGTCACCTTTTTTTTCTGGAAATCAATTACATGTCCAGCAGAGTGTAGCAAGAGGGGATTACAGGTCACATTCTGCATAATTATCCTCTCTGACACCGAGGAACTTTTCAAATCGCACACGTTAAGTAGGTCACACGAGGGAACAGCGGCGTGATGGGCATTTAGCATCAGCAAACCTGAATTTGGAGAAAATCAGATCCAGCCCAGCGCCGCCCTCATCCCAACCCCTCATCCATACACAGTGCGGTGGTGAGAAAAATATATAGACTTCCCTGATGAACCGTGAGCTAAAATTAGAAACCATTCACGCCTGCAAAGCCACAGCTATCGCCAAAAGGAAAGTAGGTCACAGAATGGCTGGCTAACTTGATTTTCCGGCGTTTCTAGCTGCTCTGTCCTCACGTAACCTCTCGTCTCCCAGGGAGCGTTCTGGGTCTCTCCTTTGTTCGGGTATGACTGCGGGCAGTGTGCGGCTGGGGCACAGCCTGGCAGGAGCGGTGGGAACGGGCACGGCAGCACCCGCGTGCTCGGTGGAGCACAGACCCGGGGTTCACAAGAGCTAAGCCAGAGCCAGGCAGGAGCCCCTCCATGAAGCTGCTGCCTCCCACCTGCTCTGGGATTGGCACAAGTGCTGGCTTGCTGCCCCTTCCACAACATTGCTCTTTAGAGATCATTCCAGGCTTTGCCAGCACTTCTGGGGTGCTTTCCTTTCTCGCCTCCTCCTGAGGCCTGAATATCCTCTTTTTATTTGCATTTCTTGCCGTGCACTGCCTCCCTCGAGCAAGCCACAAGCCAAGCCATGCGAGTAAATCCGGCTTTCCTTCCCTTTGTGCCTGGGCTGGAGCCCTGGCTCAGCCGTTACCGACGCCTTTCCCACAAGCAGACCTCGAGGCATCAACTTCACTGCTTTTCCACGGCACAGAAGAGGCAGAAAGGCTTAAAATTTGGCTCAGTGACCTTCCCTGCTCTAGATCAATACATTTCTATTTGGCTCGCAGTCCTGTGCTCCTACCAACCCGCCTTGCAATTAAGTGGAAAGCTGCAGGTCAGAACAGGAGTGTCTGGGGCTCTCCCACATGCACAGACAGCTGGATACACCTGGAGGATCTGCTGCCATCAAACCCACCCTGTAGCTGACCACCAGCCACTCTTTTCCACCACAATCTCAACTGACTCTAATCCCAATACTCTTCCTCTTCCAGCTTTCCTCCCTCTGGCTCCAAAGGAAGAGCAGCCACCCAAACATGCTCAATACTTGAGACTCTGAAAGCTGAGCCCGTGAATGTTCTTCAGAAGGGCAATTACATCCTGATTCCCACCCCTGTTACTGGAGCCTCGACAAAGACAACACTCAGCACTCCCTCCCCGCTGCAGCCCCAGCTCAGCCTCTCCCTGCTGTGGCCCTGGAAAGGGTCCTTCCATCCCTGAGCCATCACGACTGGCCAGAGACTCTGTCAGCTCTGCTGCCCGTAGATAGATCCTGTCTGCTCCCAAGGAGGAACCTGCCTGCAGCCTGCTCTGGTTTCTGCCCAGCCACAGGGAAGGTTGTTGGTTGGAGCCTCCAGCCACAGGCGGGCTCCTCACACGCGACACGCATGGGGACTTTACAAGGACGGGGAAGAATCATCGTTTGCCCATCCCTGGGATGATTCAGACACAAACACGGAGCCAGATTTGAAATTATACAAACATTTGGTGTCCAGCGTGACCTCTGCTTGCTGAGCACCCACCTGGAATGAGTGCACCTATCACAAAGGCGAGTGGTGAAACTCCTGGCACCAAGCTGGCTGAGATCAGCTGACAAAGGGATGCCACCAGCTCGGAGCACGGCGTGTGACAGTGTCCCAGTTGTTATGGCTGTGGACCTTCCAGGAGAAATGCAGGACTCCGTGCTTGCCCTCCACAATCTCTGCCACCACCCATGGGACAGGGCAGCAATGCCAAGGGACTTTGGTGGTGAGGCTTGGAGAGCAGATCCTGTCTGCTCTGGAGAAGCTGGTGGGAGGGAATGTGTGACCCTTCTGCTGGCACGGGCAGAGACAAGAGGTGACAAAGCAGGACAGGGGCTTGGCAGGACACCCAGCCCTGAGCAAACTCCAGCTAATGGGGACTGCTACCATGCAGGCTGCTGGGGATGTGATGGCTGAAGATCACCTTTCCTCCTGCCTCACCACCATCACCCATTTCTTCCCCTTGTAACAGGGTTTGGCTACACAGGAGTGTCCAAGGAGGATGGGGCTCAAGACAGCAGAAATAAGAATATTTGAGAGCTCATTTCTTTTGAGCCTCCCTGCTTGCACAGGAGGCACAAGCCACCCAGCCCAAGACCCCCGGAGAGGGTGTGTGGTGGTGAGAATGGCTTTGAGGAACACTCAGCACCTGCCCCCAAAGCCCAGTGCTGTAAAGCCATCACCAGCTGGTGCTTGCTAATGCTTCAAACACACCGACCTCAGCCTTCACCCACTCACACAACAGACCGTGCCAAAGCTGGGTTTCCCACTGCTCAGGGAGAGAAGCAGATGGGAAAAGGAAAACCAGGAAAATTGCACTGCCTGGGAGCGCAGGGTAGGCGATTTTGTTTTTCTTTTTAGGAGTCAGGCACCTGGATTTCTGCAGCTCCCAGTGAAATCGCAGGCCTCGCAATTCAAAATAATTAGCGACTGGTAGTTTTCCTTTTATGCAAAATCATCCTTTTTATCCAACACCTAAATGAAAATGAATATGCTTGATTATCTACCAAAGGGCCCAATTTCTGAGCACCGCTCCGACGCACACAGCAAAATTCATCTCTCCTCGGGCTGCTATTACAGGCAACGACTGATAAATGAGCGGTCAAGGCAGAGATCCAGAGCCAGGGATGCCAGCCTGACCTTTGTTAATGCTATTTACAGCATCAAACGTCCACAAATCCAGCCATGGCTGCATCCCCATCCTTTCTGTTCCAGCCCGGGGGGCTCAGGGGCAGCCAGGAGAGCTCGTAGCCAACCTGCCAGTATTAGAGCACCACAGACATCACCCTCCCTCCTTGCAGCCCACCCACCGTGCCAAAGCCCACCCTTTGAGGCAGCTTTCAACCAGGTTCACTCCCAGGGGAGAGGATGAAGCAAACTGTTTAACAGAGAGGAGTCTGAGGCATCTCTAAGGCTGATCACAGGAGACCCCCCAGGCAGGTTCCTCAGAAGACATCAGTGCTCATCCGCAAGGCAGCACAAGGCACTCGTGGCTCAGCCCTCTGTGGTCATGATCCTGACAGGGCTCATCTATCCCATCCCACGGCCTCCACCCCAGAGGTAAAGCCCAGGAAAATCCCCCACCCGGTCCTTCCCAACCTCCCCATCCCTGGCCAGGGTACACATTTGCACTTCCAGCATTTCCAGACTCACCCTGTTCTCGTCGTAGATGATCTGCACCAAGCTGCGATGTTTGGACTCGATAGGAGGGGGAGAGATGGGTTTTTCAGGCTCTGGTGGTTTGGCTGCTTCTTCCTCCAACTGTTGCTGTGGAAGGAGAAGGGGGGAGGAGGAGGAGGGTGAGTCACAGCAAGAAACGCAGCCGTCCCTGTCCACACGAGACTCTCTGTGGTGCCGTGACCGAGGCAGAAACCGCCATGGTAGGAGACTTCCTGCGAGACACGGGCAGGCTGGGGAGGGACGGGGAGAGGGAGGAGAACCTGCAGCAGCCCCGCCACGCAAGCGCAGCGCCGGCCTGCCCCAGGCACCGTGGGTCGGCGTGTTTTAGGCATGGAGGATGAGGACCTGCCTCAAAGGAGCCTCCTGGAACGGGCCTGAGGCTAGAAATAACGATTTTACTGGGAACGCTTAAATGAAACCACAGCTCCAGCCCGGCTCCCTGCTGCTACCTGCCTCTGGAGCTGCTGCTGCGTGCAGGGAGAGGTGGAGGAGCCAGGGGGGATGAGCAAGGCTGCTCTCCCCACCCTCAGCTTCACCTTTCAGTGGAGTGGTTAGAGGACATGCCTTGGGATGACTGTTCTCGATTAAGTGACTCGTGCAGCAGCCACCCCTGCACTTTGGAATATCACCGTGGTCAGCAGGTAAACCTGACCTTCCACCTGCACCTCCGACTCTCACAACACTGTGAGGTAGGAGGAGACATCCCAGCCCTTCCTGTGAGTTTGAGGAACTGCTCAGCTGGAAGAGGAAATCACAGATTCCTCCAGGCTCCTCCTGGGGCCAGCCTGCGAGGAGGCAGAGCGCAGCCGTGCGCGGCAGCTGCGGGGCAGCACAGGCACGGGAGAGGAGGCGGCTGTCAAAAAATGCTGAGGATTTTTTCCCTGCTTGGCTCTGAATCTCCAAATCTTTGTAGTTTTTTTTTTCCCTGCAGCTAAAGCATCCCCTGTTGAAGCATGAGGAAAATCGAGCGAGTTTTGTACTAGGAAGAAAATGCACCTGGGACTTGGCTTGCGCCAGAGGTGAGCACACTGCTGACTTCCCAGAGACAGCTATGGCTGGTGGCCTGAGAAGGTGGGCATCTATTCCTCCTCCCCATCATCTCTGCTCCTGCTAATGACACCTTCAGCACACCAGAGCAGGAGGATGCACTTGGGATGAACCCAAGAAAGCACTTAAGCACCCAGACAGGTCTAATGGCTTGGCCGAGAAAACTCACACTCCTAAAACTGTGTTTCAGTGGAGGGAGCATCCCATGCTGCAGACTTCACCTCCCCACAGGTGGATACCTCTCCCCACAGAGGGAAGAGCAGCAGTATAGGGAAGACAGCACTTAAGCCAAAAAAGCTGCTGTTGCTGACCAGAGTGTGGGGAGCAGGCTCTGGCAGAGGCAGGAGAGCCCGTGTCCCATAAACTGGCACCACCAACAGCCTCGGAGTTACTCCAGCCACGAGTGAGAACAGCCAGGAAACGCCCATCTCCAACCATCTGCACCCTGGAAGGATCCATCCCTTCCTGCCTGCACACAGCCACACCATGGTGGCACACCAAAGGCTCCAACCACGGGAACAGCCCCAAGCCCTGTGCTGTTCTCAACCATCCCAGGTGGCCCAAACCACAGGACAGGGGACAAGAGCCCCCCGGGAAACCACGGCTGAAACCATGGGCTGCAAAATCGTATTTGGCATCAGCCCTGGCTCAGAAGCAGCACTTCCAGGATGTGCCAGCTCTTCCCTGGTGTCCTCCCCTAAGGCACCCTATCACACATCCTTGCTCCCATGGGATAAACTCCAAAAACTGCCAAGAACGAGCCAGCGAAAAGGATCAGACACATCTTCTACTTCTCTTGGGGAAAATATTTGTGTTAGAAGAAAAGTCAACGCATTCAAAACTTGGCAATATTGTTCTGGAAACCCACAAAAATTCTGCCAAGTGGTCGGGTGTGTAGCAAGGGATTTCAGATGAGGGGCTTTGATGGCCTATCAGGAAACGGAAGTTTGCCACTAAGTGGAGGCTCATTAAAAACATCTCATTAGAAGAAAAAATACAGATCTAATTATAGCTGAAATACAGTAGAGAATTAAACTCTACTCGCTGTGGCGTAGCACTGTATGGATATTAAAGGGCCAGATTCCTGGGGAAGGATGCGAGGAGGGGCTGGAGGCAGCACACCTGACTGCAGCCTGAGACAGCTACTCCTGGGAGCCGTGGGAAATGGCAAAGCAAAATAGGTCAGGGTTCCCAGACAGGGACAAAATGGATTTCATAAAGGTCTGCCACGAAAGCCAGGCTGGGACTGTGACCTTTACAGGGAGAGAGCAGGATGAGAGATGAGTCTTGACGGCTCCACACTCCCTCCCTCCTCCCAGCAGTGCCTGCCCAGGACCTCCCTCCTCTCCCCAGATGGAAGACAGGGCAGCAGCGTTGAAGGGACGCAAGATGCCATCATCAGCCATAGCCCTGGCTCCTACAGCACCCACAGGCCAACCCATTTCCAAGTGCCCCCTCCAGGAACGAGACCCTTTGGCTGTTCCACGTGCTACAGAGGGAGCGCTGGAGCCCACAGCACTGGTGGGAAGGTGGGTGATACTTCAGGAACGCCCCATCTCTGCATGTAGCAGCTCCCGTGCTGGAGACACCTGCCTGATGCAGCCAAGGTTTTCACACAGGCACCCAGCTGCCATCACCTGGGTGCTGGGATGCTTCCCTGTCGCCCTGGTTTTTCTTAGCCTTCTGATAATTTACATATTTGGAGTCAGATTTTCACACAGTTTCATGTAAATAATGGCCAATGTTTATTTAACTGTCTTTTCTGTTTTTCATTCCTTTTGTGGTAAGAGAAAGTTTGATGAGCATCCTTTTTCTCCAGTGGGATTGAGGAGGAGGTGACATGTCCTCCAATCCCTTGTGGAGTTGAGAAGCTATAAAGTATGAGAAATGTAAATAAAGTCTCTTTTTTCCTCTTTCTGCTGAACCTGGCAGGTGTGAGAGGTTCCTTTATTGTGTCTTTTACCGACACACCTCCCCTGCCCAGCCAGAGGAGAGCCTCCCAGCCACGGGGCATCTCTAAAAACCCCCTTCAAACAGAAAAGGGCTGAACACAGGAAACTCAGCCTGATGGAAGGGGAAGCCCTGGAGCTCTTCCACCCGGCCGGCTCCACCTCCACCTCCATCACCAGGTGGGAGTGTTGTACTCCCGGAGAGCCCTCGGCTGAGCTCAGCGCCCAGGGAGGCTCCGGCGCCGCTGTGGAGAACAGCCCAGCAGTTTATTTCTCCTTCAGATCCCCGGTACCGCTGCCAGGAATAAATGCATAAGGATTATCCTTCCCTGTCAGGAAGAGGGGGAGAGAGGACTCGGCGAGAGATTTAAGCGCATATGGCGCATGAATGAGCGGGGGCTGGCTGATGGAGGTGGCCTCCTGCCAGGGGTGTGCGGGGTTTGGGGAAGGTTTCTCAGCTTGCTGAAGACGTTTGCTTCTTGCAAAGTCCAGGCAGAGCCTTCCCTGACATTTTTGGAACAACCAGAAAGAGAGAGATGGTGGATTGTGGTTGGTTGGGANTTTTTTTTTTTTTTTGCACAGCCTTTCCATACAAATGTATTTAATTACCCCGAGAAGGCCTCCCAGAGACAGAGGGGAAAAGCATTAGGTTATTCTGGCTGCATACAATTTCTCCCCTGCTCCACTGGCGTTCCTGCAGGAGCAGTATCTGTTCCAGGCTCATTGCTTTCCCTCACTCGTCCTCCTGCACTGACAGCTCGGATGCACAGATGCACAAAACGTTCCTGGAGCATCTCAGACAGGACCCCCTGCTCCAAAAACGCCTCTTCCCAGATGTGCTAGCTCTGCTGGAGGACTGGGAGGGGGAAGGCTCCAGCCAGAGTGGGAAGGAGGTTGTACTGGGGGGGTCAGTTTTGCTACCATATGACTTTGCCACCATGTGCCAAAAAAGAAAAATAAAATCCATAAAAGGAAGGGAAGGGACACTTTTACTGCCAACAGCCACTTTCACCTTCTTCCACGTTTAAGAGAGCATTTTTGTGGGCAGGAAGAACCATAAAATTCGTTCATAGGGAAGAAATAAAGCAACTGAGCTGCCAACAATAAAAACCCCATTTCCTTGTGGAAGGACAGTTTGATTTGAACGGCGAGGAGCATATGCTGCTCCTGTCAGCATCAGCAGCAGCTCCTCAGCATCCCTGAAAAGTCAGGCAGTGGATCACTGGAGTTGTCAGTCTTTGCTACGGAAAAATATAGATGGGGAAGTTCACGTGCATGCTCATTCTCAAGGAGCTTCAACAAACAGCCCAAGTAGAGGTTTTGCTGCATTCCCAAATCCCTACTGCAGCTACAAACCCTTGGGAAAGGCCATTCCTCTCGGGCACTTTGGGATTAGCAGCCATCAGGGAGTTCAGAAACTCACCCCAAGCAAAGGAAATAAAGCAACCAGAAAGAAAGAGGCAGAGAAGTGATTTGCTTCAAGAAGTGAAAGCCTTTAAGTCTGTGGGGTTTTTCACAGACGTCCCTGAAGGTTTTGTCATATTAATCTCTTAATGGGTTTATGGTAATTATGTACAGGCCAACACCAAGTGGGCCATCCTTCTACTGGGGAGTGCTCCTGTGCAGGGGAAATCTGCAGCCAGGAAGATCAGACTCAAATCCCTGCTCAAGCACAGCCCTGACTGGAGCCAGACCAGATGCTGCTCACGGCTGCAGAGCTGGAAAGCCCCAGAGAGAGGGGACTGGATGCACTGGAAGGGCCATTTGGTCCTTGCAGCAACGTTTTAAACAGCCCAGTGTTTTAAACTGAGTACTGGCAGCAACAGCACTGGGGAGAGACAATTGCTGGAAAGGAAAAAGAAAAGACCTTGTGCTACGCTGGGCTGTACAGACGACTCGGACGACCCAGGCTGTGCTTCCAGCTCTGCTGCTTACCCTTGCACATCCACTGTCAAGTCACTGAGGACACATTTTTCTCCCTTTCAGGTTCTCTGACATGCAAAGAGCCTACAAAAGCTGGGTTTCCAAAGCTCCCTCCCTCATCTTGCAACTACCAGCTCCAGACTGCCGGCAGAGCAGAGGCCGCCCGTGTCACGACAGGGAGCAGGGACACAGAAGATCCCGGTGCACTGGCACTGCCACTTCCCCTCCCTGGCCATGCAGGGGCAAGGACAGGGTCTGTGGCAGCATGCAGAAGCAAGGACACGTGTTCCCCTCCACACCACAGCCTCTTACCTGCTTCTTCTTCAGCTTGGAGATCTGCTGCTCCACCATGGTGATCTCGCGGTCCACGCGGTCCATGTTCTGGATGAGCTCCTCCTTGGAGAGCCGGGCGGGCAGCAGGTCCAGCTCGGCGTCAGGGTGAGCAGGGCTCACGGGCGACACGGGCTCCAGTTTGCCAGGCAGGCCACGATCCTGGGGAGCATAAAACCACCAGATCATCTCTCTCCCAGGAGACTCTGGATCCTTCTCTCATCCTCCCACAGCTCCCTGGCCCATTCCCAGCCTTCTGAGATAGACAAAACCCTCAAAAAAACCTGCTAGACTAGGGAGTACCAGCTGTCAGATCACACCACCACAGCGCTCCGCAACCTCCAGCATCTCCAGAGAGAACCAGGTTATTCTCCCAGGGACATGACAGCAGCTCTTCCTCCTGACAAAGCCTCAGAGGCTCCCACCACCTTCAGTGCTGCTCATGTTCTTCCAGGATCAATAAACCCACCCATATTCAGGAGCTCCCAGCAGCCCTGTCCCTTCAGAGGGCTCAAGGCTACATCTCCTCTGCAAAAATGAGACACCACAGTCATGTCCTCCTCGGACACAGCCACAGAGACAAGAGCAGCACCAACTATGCTGAAGGAGAAGGGGCTATGAGGGCAGGCCCTGGGAGGAAAGAGGGCTCCCAGCTCCTTCACGGAGGTCTTCCTCCATCTCTTCCTAAACTCTGGGGATACTCTAAGTGTTGGACGTTGAACACATCCATCCAAATATGGAGAGAAATGGGATAGGTGAGTCAAGACAGAAATAGACTGAACGGATGTTTTTCAAATTCCAGGTGAAGAGGCTCTCAGCTCAACAAGACCCTTCAAGCCAGAGATTGGAGAAATCAGCAAAACCTCCGTGGCCGTGACGGGGAGCAGCTCTACCAGCCCTGCGCTGAGGGCAGAGGGAAAACACACGGAAACATTCAGCTTTGTCCCCAGCAGTGCGACAGCTTTGCTGATCCCAAGGAGCTGGTGTCCCAGGAGCATCCTGCACCCACGCTGCCTCTCCTGCACGCCACCCTCCCCTCCCAGCTCCCAGCAGAGGAGCCCATTTTCTGCCAGCACAAGCCACATGCCAGGATGAGCCTGCCCACCACGGCTGATGGCACCTGGGACCAAGCAGCTGTTGAAGAGCCCCACAGATGGGGATCACGGCACACCACCAGCTTACCCTGACCCAGGACACTCCTCTCTGGCAGCCACCCAATGCCTTAATTAAAAGTTTATCTATTCATTTGCTTAGTGAGTGGATGGATTTCTTTTCCTGGAGGGGGAGAAGGGGAGCGGTGGCTCCGTTTGTAACCCTAAACCACTGCCAGGCCAGCACACTGCAGCTGCTGCAGAGGGGACAGGAGGGAAGGGAAGGGATGGATGGGGGGAGGCAGGCAAGGGAAGGAGTTCACACAACTCTGCCACCTTCGTGACAGCAGCCCTGTACAAAGCCAACACTGTTCTGCACCAACTGGTGCTGGGCACCCTCCCCTCCGTGCTGAAACGGCCACGGGTGAAGGGCCAGGGCTGACCCTCGGCCCAGGCTGGTCCTCCTGCCACGATGGAGCTGGCTGGTGGCCTGGGGACCCCTCTGTGCTCGCCCATCTCACCAGGCAGGCGGGTGATGGCTCTGGGTCACTCACCAGCCGTGCTGCAGCTCGTGCTGAACGTGGTGAGTGTGCGGGTACCACCCTCAACAGCATCTGCTGGAGGCCTCCACCCTGTCCTCACTGGGTGCAGCCTGGAGGCACCAACGCCTTCCCAGCGCTGCCCTCAAGGGACAGAAAGCAAAGGAGCACCCCAAAACCCCGCTCTCAGTGTCCTGCCCTGGGCCCATCCAGCCCCAGGAGCACCAGAAAGGCTAAGCTGGTTGTAACCAGCATCCCTTCAGAAGAGAAACCAGAAGAACATGAAAGCTTTCTGGAGAATCCTGAGGAGAAGATCCCATCTTGTTTTACTTTCCTAGCATCAGACATCAAAAATGGTCAGTCTGCTGCAGTGGGAAGGCTTTGTGTTCTCCACGACTGGGGGTTTTTTTGTGGTTTTGGTTTTTTTTCAAGTCAAGACGAGCAGGACAACCACAAGAAGCAAGATAAATTAAGTGTTCATGAAATCTCGTTCAGATTAAGGCACAGGAAGGGGAAGTGGCAGTGGCTCACAGGTGGGTAGATTTTTCTAAAGGAAAGGAAGCTATCTGTCAGAAATGCAGGAGAGAAAGGCTCCTCTCTGTGCACATGAAACAAATGATACTTCCTCACCTGCCAGTATGCAAGGAAGGGCATCTTTAAACTCTTACTTGTCACAAACCCCCTTGGAAACCTGGTTCCTGATACATTTTTATCTTTTTACCTTGCGGAATCTGAAGCAAAAGAGGAGCAAAGCTGAGTAAGGGAAATAGCTGCAAGTCACAGCACAAACATCATCCTCATCTGGTATTAGGAGATGATTACAGCAACAGAGAGAGGCAACGTCCTTGGACCTCACATACTGGGCACTGTCACATCACAAGCACCTCTCTAAATCAACAAAACGACAGGCAGCAGAAAGAAGGAAAAACCAAAACTAAAGGCAAAAAAAAAATCTTGTCTGTGCAGTGGTGACATGCAAAAAGCAGAGCTCATGGATTTATGCAAGGTATAAAGAAGCCCTTCTAAATCACAAAAGTGGGTTGAAAAGAGGTTTGCAAAGACCAGAGTGCACCCAGAGCGTGGGGTAGACCCCAATGGTCAGAGATATTTCACCTGGTGCTCTGCTTCCTACAGCTCTCAAGAAACCCTCAAAATATATTCCCCTACTCTAGACAGTGTCATACCCTGAACAAGAGCAGTGTGAAACGTGGAATTCTTCTTATTATCATGAAGTCACAGACTTCCAAACTAGCAAGAGCTGCGAGAGGTGGAATAAATCTGCTGGAGGGAAGAAAACAATTACTACATTACTCAAGTTGATATTTTCTCAGTAATTATACTGTTTCCATGTCATTTGTTTTTACACACGGCTAACAGCTACTGCAGCTCCTGTTTACCCCTGGCCTTGTTTTGTGATTTATATGATAACAAGGGTGGGTGTGTGGGGGGCAGAGGCTGCACAAACCTCCCCGCAGCAAGAGGAGGTGCTGGCACTGAGGAAAACAATTATCACTGAGGAGGCTGTCAAAGAGCAAGGCCAGGCTTTGGGGTGGGTTTATTCTACACGCTTAGGAATAAAAATTCCCAACACAGATGATGGAGCAAGCCTGCTATTCGCTATTAGGCAGTGACTTTAAAAACATGCGAGAACGAGAGGAAGGAAGAGGATAAGCCAGCTGCCTGCTGATGCCTGGAAGTGCAAGTAAGCCTCCAGGTAAATCTGACGTCCCTGCCTTCAGACACACCAACATCTGATCCACATGAAAAATCACACTGGGAACACCAACCGCGGTTCCAGGACACAGCGGAACCTGCACCAGCCCATCTCCACCTGTTTATCTGCATTACTGACCCAGCTCGTGACGCTCACAGGGAAGTCATGCGAGTTGGAGGGATGGAGGAGGGCGTCTGTGCCACGCTCCAGATCAGCACCTACAGCTGGATGCAGCCCAGCCTCCCTGAAGGGTCATTTTTCCCGGCTGCTTCCCACCCTCAGGAGGCAGCAGATCGGTAGCTCCGCTCCATCTGTGCCTAACTCTGGCTGCAAAGTGCATTTTAACCTTGCTGATCCCTTGACTGCACCAGCTGCCTCTTCAAAACTCCACAGGGGAGCTTCCAAACCTCCCCACCCCATCAGTGCGTCCCAAGTGAACAGAGCACTTGCCTGGGATGATCTCCAGCACAGCACACGGTGTTTGCCCTACATATCATCTTGGGTAAACCCGGGTCTCTCTCTGCCTTTCTAATCCAGATCATTAGTGATGTTCCCCCAAGCCCAGGACAGAGATTTAGGGATGCCAACATCATCTCTTCCACAGTCTGTTCACTTTCTAATTATCAGCCAGCAGCAGCATTTCCTGCTGGAGCACCAGGAGGGATTAAGAGGTGTTATCTTCAACTCCTGCCCGCTTGCACATCTCATATCCTTACGGGCTGGAGAAGATTGCCAAAGCAGGCAGGATAGGCTGGGGCCGCTCAATTTGTGCTCAAATTAACTCCCAAAAAACCTCACGTGAACTTGTGAGCAGGGGATCTCCTTGTGGGGATGCCTGCACCACCCGAGCCTCTCACAGCAGCACTGAGCCAGTGAACATTCCAGCACCCCAGCAGCCAACACGGCTCCCAAACCCCCATCCACGCCGGGCTGTGCCACACGGCAGAGCCAGCAGCTCATCCTCCCTGTCCAGGAGCCCAGGGATGAGCAGCATCTCACTCTGAGCAGACACTGAGTCCCCAGGGCTTCCCACACTCCCTGGGATGAGAAACGAGCAGGAGAGCCAACACCCCGCTCCTCCATCCGCCAGGTTTCTAGGTAAAAAAACGGATATAAAACTCCTAAATGAGCCAAATACAGACTAAAGGAATTTATTTTTTTAAATTGGAAGAGTGTCCAACACATTCTGACATATCTTAAGCCCCAGGATGACAGCACTGACAGAGGGAAAATGTTATGGAGCTGAAAACTAATGTCTGGCTTCCCCAGGGAAACGCACGAGTACAAAAAGTCAGGGAGCCCGAGCAGTGAAAAGTACATCGAGTTACTGCAATTCTTTTGTTCGTGGCCATCTGCTGTGCTAACGGCTCTTTCTGCAGCCCGGCCCTTCACACGAGGTTTTAATTCTTAAATATTGCTGGGCCCTCGCTGGGCTGCGTCCCCGCCTGTCGTGCCCAAGCGGGACGGAGACGTGTGCGTGCTCTGGAGAGCACCCCTGGTGCTGTCCCCCAGCCAGGAGCACATGGGTGCTCCCCTGTGAGGCCAGCCAGGGCTCCCGAGGGATGCCAGGTGCGGGACCAAGGCATCACCCACCTCCTTCCTCCATCCCCACGCTCCATGGCATGTGCACAACAGCGATCGCTTTCACTGGGTGCAGCCCAGGACGTGCTCTCCTGGGAATTCACCAAGCTGGAGACCAAGGAGCTGTCTGCAGACAAAGCCAGGTCTTCTTAAATTTAATTTCTTCTTTTAAATAGATCTGACTTTACGAGAAGGCCCACGAAATTCCTTTCCTCCGTAATCCAGCTGAATTCCACGCAGACAGAGCAGGAAACATCCCAACAATTTCTAAGCTCGCACGAAAGTAGGTCAGGAAACTTCTCCAATGTTTCAACAGCTTGAAGCAATTTAATTGCAAAACCAGCACCAAATGCTGACCCCTCCCTCCCCACTCCCCTTCGGCAGATTTACGAGGGTGGTAAAACCTCGCCAGCCAGAGCCCCAGTTAAATGCAGCAACCAAAGCCTTGTATCTGGTCTCGCAAAACTTGCGTGTGCCCAAAAGAGCCGTGCCATGGTGCTGCAGCGAACAGATGCTGCCTCTGCATCTCAGGACTGCAGAATTCTTACAGAAGCACCACAAACACGGCTTACGGACTCCGAGGCGGCCTAAAATAATGGGTCAAATCCGGAAAACCTCACTCCGGAGAACTCCCACAGCCGCCGAAGGCATTACCCCGACAAATGGATGCTGCGCCTTTCATTCCCTCCCCGCGTTTCCCCATTAGTGGATAATAATTGCATTGAAGGCGAACGTTCCCCACTGACTTGGAGGAGTGATGAATTCTCACCTACCCATCCACTCATTACAACGAGGAGCTAATTGCTCCACCTCTCATTAAGAATCCCCCAACCGCCTATTCTGCATCCCTGGATTTTCAGCTGACCTTAAGTTTGTTCAAACAGTGACTGTCTGGACTGAAATTTTCCACGCCGAATTTCGGCTTCAGGCATTTTTAGTCTTTTTTCTTTTTTTTTTTTTTTCCTAAACAGTGAATTTCAGCCAAAACAACTCTGTCACTTCCAAGAACAAGTTTACAAGAAAATATGCCTTTCTGCAACATTCAGAAAGATTCTGAGAACTTTCTCTTTGAGCATCTTCAGTACAGTTGATACATCTGGTAACGCTCTCTGCCAGCGACTTGCCTTCCGTTAGCACGGAAGAAGTGTCCAAGTCAAAATAAAAAAAATTAATAAAAATCTCATCTTGGTGCTTGCCCTAGGGGGATGACTTGGAACTGAGCAGGCAAGCAGAGTGGGATCCTGGTTCTGAGAAGCTCCAGGAAAGGTACTGCACTCTGCCTGCACTTCTGCAAAGGGAAGGGCTGAGCTGGAAGGACCACACCAGCATATGCGGAGCATTCCAGGCCAACAGCAAGCGCCCTAAAAGAGCTGTGAATAAATGCATGGTCTGGGCAGGTAAAGCCCGAGGACACCCAGCAGATGATAAGGATAGAGCCACAGCCAGTGACCCACAGGGCACAAGACAGAGCCTGTGCCAGGCACTGAACAGAGGGGCAGGTACAGCCAAGACAGGGTCCTGCTGCTTCCAGCAAACAAGGGGAGGACAAGAGAAGCTTGTCAGAGCAGCCCGTAGAGCAGCAAGCTCTTCCACTCCTCCATCTGCAACTTTAATGCTCTTTCAATAATTTGTTCACCCAGCAGCCACCAGTGCTGACACTGCACACACAAGTGCAGGTTTGAAGCCTCTTAAAAAAGGACCAAATTGTGAAGAACGCCTCCGAGTACATGAAATGCCAAGGCAGGGAGGGAAATTTTTAATCACCCAAACTGGCACTCAGCCACGCAGCGGGGTCATCCCCGGCTGCAGAACCACATTTTAAAGGTAATGGAGAGCTCATGGTAGAGCCTGGCTCCTCCTTGCTGGGGCTCAAACCTCCCTCGCATTCCCTGGGGCCGGCTGACTTCGGGCAGCTTTCACAGGAACCTCTGAATACTCACCAGGGCCTGTTCTCGCATTTCTACCTGTGCCTGCTGCTCAGGGAGTTCCTTTGGGGAGCCAGGGAGGGTCCCCTGCCTGGGGGTACAGGAACAATCCCCAAACCTCCTGCAGCAGCCTAGGAAGCACCTTATCACCTAACCCAACAAACCTCAGGGGAACGAACGCTCACTCCATGCCTTTGAAAGCTTTAGCCTCCCTTTACCCATCCTCTTTCAATTACTACATGCAGTAAAAGGTTTGAAGCCTCTTACCAGCACGTAACCAGGCAGGCATGAAGCATCAAGGGATGAAGCTCGAGTTTTGTAGAAGAGGCTTCTGCAGAAAGAAGTCCCCTTTTACACCAGTGCAGTACTCCAGTGAACAGCACAGATGCCATTGCACTGGCAGGACAGTCCTGCACAAATGGGAGCTGGGCACTACATCCGCTTACATCTGCTCTCCACTGAGCATCCCATCAAAAACATATAATTTCATGCCAACTGGAAAAGTGACATCAGCCAAAAAAGCAGGCGGGCAACCAGTCAGCGGGACTGGAGCCACTGCAGCGTCATGTGTTGGAAACACGGGGCCGGATCCTGAGGCAGGCTCAGCACCAGCACACCCAACGCTGTCCTGGGGACAGGAGAGCCCCGAGAAGGGCAGCTCAGAGCTCCAGAGCACGGCCAGGCCAGCAAACCTCGTCCTCTGCTTCCAGGAGTGACTGCCAGGGTGCTCCCAGGTGGGGCCCGCTCGCTCCGGCTGTGCCCCAGGAAGCTCCAGCTCATGCACTGGGGGATGCCAGGTGCATCCTCCAGCACATGGACAAACACGGGGGAGGGAAAATCCACCGCGGCAGCTTCTCCAAACCTCACTGATTTAAAAATAAAAAATTGAGGGGAAATGAAAAGACAAAAGCCCTTCTCAGCCTGGTGTTATCAAGCAGAGGAAATGAGACTTCTAAAGCTCCCATTCAGAGAGGAGTGGGGGAGAGAAATCCCACTCCAGACGCACTTGAACGAACAGCTTTTGAAATGGAAATGTTGCTCTTCAGAAACATTTAAATTTCCTCCTATTGCCAGGGAGGAGGCAGGAGGCCGAGGAGGAGCAGGGACTCCTCAGCCACACACATCCCAGCGGGATACACGCAGGGCAGCACTCAGCAGCCCTGTGAAGCAGGGATTTGTCTGGGAGTTAATCAGGATGGCACACAACATCAATATTGGGAAGTTGGCTTGAAGGGGAATCAAATTTAGAGGGGAGGGAAGGGAGTGATTGAAGACAGCTCTATTTAACCACTACTGCTGCAAGTGAGATACACTTAAAGGCAGCTCACCCTCCCTCCCTCCCAGCCATCATCCAAAATTATTTTCCCCAAATCCTGGAGACTGAGCTGCCTGCTGAGGCGGAGATTGACTGATGGAGAAAGGAAATGCAAACAAGATCTAAAATGGTTTGAGCAGTGGCTGAGGTGTGTTGTGGGACAACCCAGACCTTCTCTTGCACGCAAGAGCCACTGCACCAAGCCAAGGTTACCAACAACTCCGCCGAGACTCACAGCACATCCGGCACGGGATGATGAGTCCCAGCACCACACCCCTGTTCAATCCCAGCAGCTCCCGTTCCAACTGTGTCAGCTCACAAAACTGAGGTAACTGCTCCTACAGGAACCCTCCGAGCTCTGCTTGCCAGCTCCGTGTCACCACTTCCTCGCTCCGATGCCTCCAGGGTCACCTAACACACAAGCTCATTCTGGCTGTGCTCTCGGGTAGATGAAGCAGGACATCAAACACCTCTCGGCTGTAAAAACCATGAGGGACACAGTGGGGACAACACCTCTGCGTGCCTGTGCCCTGCCTGAGGAATCCACCAGCAGCCCGACAGCCCCCAAGGCCGCACAAAGCACATCCACTGACCACCCCAAACAACCCACAAGCGGCGGTGCTCTGGCAGGACATGCACGGGCAGGATGTTATTAGCGACCACTTATTA
>VYXC01001557.1:6171-19251 GCA_013397175.1 Platysteira castanea | reverse complement strand
CTTCCCTGACGCGCTCCGAAGGGGGTTTGAACCCCTCCGGGCCCGAGCCAGGCCGGGCAGACGAGCGGGGCCGGCTCCCCTGGCCACAGCCGGAGGCAGCCCCGGCTCCGCACTCCCACCGCTGTCCCCTGGTTTTAACCAAGCCCCGTAGCAGTCAGTGTACCCCTCTGCACTTCCACTTGCATCAGGGCAAGCCCCTGCCCTCGCCACAGCACCGGCAGAGACCTCTGCCCCGGGAGCGGAGCAACTCCGAGCACGCCCTGCTCCGGGAGCCCCTGGGGCGGCTTGGGGCGGTCCCACTCCGGCATCGGGCGGTCCCGCCCCGGGACAGGGGGCTTCCCTGCCGGGTGGGGCGGCCCCGCTCCTGCTCCTGCTCCTGCTCCTGCTCCTGCTCCTGCTCCTGCTCCTGCTCCTGCTCCTGCTCCTGCTCCTGCGGTCCCCACTCCCGAGGCTGCTTGGGGTGCTCCTACTCCTGCGGTCCCCGCCCCCGGACCGGTTCGGAGCGGACCCGCTCCTGGACCTTCGGTCCCCGCTCCGGGGGCTGCTGCCCCCGCCCCTGGAGCAGCCAGTCTGTCACTGCGGAACGCTGCTTCACCTCTGCTGCGTCTGGTGGTGGAGGGGGAGAAGTTGGTGTTGCTGTGACAGACACAGCCAGTGCTTGGAGCTCAGGCACAGCCAGTACACGTAGCACAGATACCAAATCCTGGAAACAACTGAAATGGTGGTTTCGCTTCGCCTTGATCAATTCTGGTCCTACAAATTGAATACAGAATCCTGATTTATCCCTGATTAACCCAGGGATAAACTCAGTGTTGTTGCCGAAGTTCAAAATTCTGGACTGGAAATAGCCACATCTATTCAAAAATTCAAGAAATCCCACCATGGAAATATCTAGGATGGAGGATGACTGAACAAATAACCACGCCACAGAAAATACAACTCCGGACCAGTGTCAACACCTTGCAAGGTCTGCAACAGCTTTTAGGAGAAGTTAACTGGGTCAGACCTATCCTGGGGATTACCAATGATGAACTTGGCCCACTCTTTGACTTACTGCGAGGAGACTGCAACATCAAATCTCCAAGAAGTCTAACCCCTGAAGCTCAAGCAGGCCTTGAAAAGGTCACAGAAACTTTCTAGAGGAGACAAGCCCATCATTGTGCTCCAGAAAAGCCTTTTTTTCTTGCAGTTTTGGGGGGGAAATTGCAACTTTATGGTCTCATTTTTCAATGGGACCCTTCTGAAAGAGATCCTTTGCTAAAAATGAACGTGTTTTTCTTCCTTATAGCTCTCCAAGGATGATTTCTACAACTCTGGAGATGACAGCACAAATCGTAATTAGAGCCAGAACAAGATTTGTTAACCTTAGCAGGCCAAGAATTTGCAGTTATCAATTTACCCCTGGAAAAAGATTACCTTGATTGGGCATTGCAAAATTCAGACAATTTACAAAAAAGCATTGCTAAACTTTTCAGGTGTTTGTTCTATCCATTATCCAGGCCACAAATTATTGCAAGCAAAATTGAGTTTTAGAGAAAAACCCATGCTAAGTAAAGAGCCATTGAGTGCTATAATTCTCTTCACTGATGGGTGAGGGAAAACACATAAATCAGTGATAGCATGGTTAAATCAAACAACTAAAACATGGAAATCAGATATTCAAACAGTAGAGGGTTCTCCTCCGATTGTCAAAGTAGCTGCTGTGGTTAGGGCTTTTCAGCTCTTTCCAGAACCTTTCAATTTAATTACAGATTGCACTTATGTTGCTAATATAGTTAAAAGAATAGAAAGATCAGTTTTAAAGGATGTTAATAATGATACCCTATGTCGTTGGCTTTCAGGTCTTCATACAATTTTGCAACACAGAACTAACCAATATTTTGTCACTCGTATTAGGGCTCATTCTTCGCTTCCAGGATTTCTGGCAGAAGGAAATGCACAAGCAGATAAACCTACAATGGTTGTTTCAAACACTTTGCCAAACATCTTTGAACAAGCCAAACTGAGTCATGCCTTTTTTCACCAAAATGCACAAGCACTTGGACAGATGTTTCACATTTCTAAAAGTCAAGCAAAAACCGTCATTAGTACTTGTGTGATTGTCAGCTTGTGCAACCCCTGTATCTACAGGAGCTGTCAACCCACGGAGTTTGCAAAGCCTGCAGTTGTGGCAAACAGACATTACCAAATACCCCTCCTTTGGGAAATTTAAAAACGTCCATGTGTCAGTGGACACATTCTCAGGGGCAGTATTTGCCTCTCTCCACACAGGAGAAACTGCCAATCATGCCTGCCAACATTTTTTTCAAGCAGTTGCTTCACTAGCTGTACCCCAAGAAATCAAAACAGAAAATAGCCTCGCATACATATCCCAAAAATTGGCCACATTTTTAATGGATTTGGGCGTTCGCCACACCTTTGGTATTTTCACTCTCCCCCACAGGTCAAGCAATTATGAAAGGACACATCACACCCTAAAACGTATTCTAGGTCCACAGAAGAGGGGAGTGGAGGCGACACCACAGATGAGGTTGAGTAAAGCTTTCTATGTTTATAATTTTTTGAACAGCTCTTTTGCAGAACCTGATCCACCAATTTTTAGGCATTTTTCAAATAGCACGCAAGCAAAATTGAAAGAAAATCCCCCTGTTCTAATTAGAAATCCTGAGACAGGACAAATTGGATGTCCTTTCCGATTAATAACTTGGGGCAATGGGTATGCTTGTGTTTTCACAGGTGCAGGACCTAAGTGGGTCCCCGCAAAGAACATCAAACCATATCGCACACGAGAACACTGACAACCTGACAAGTGAAGAAGCAAGCACACAGATGTGAGCTGAACAGAGAGACTGCGAGTCAAGCCTGATATCCCTTGCTCACCTGTGGAACCTGCAGACCTTGATTTCATGTCAATGATAAATGTGTGAATTGTTGGTTTCATAGAGCTCTTTTGGCAACAGTGTGGTATCCATTGTGTTCAGTAAAGGTGCATCCCCCCACTGGATCTGCAAAGGTGAAATTACCCCTTTTACCACAGTCATTTAGTCCCCAAACAACTTTGCAGAATTTGTGAGTTGAAATATATGGGAAAGTCTTTTGCCAAAAAGTAGCTCGCGAAAAGAATGGAGCGAAATCGAATGTTTTATTGGAGCTTGCTAGCTTTGCTTGCTTCTTGCAAGGCAGATTTCCCTGTGGATCAACCAAAACCAAATGTTTGGGTTGCCTTAGCCAAGGCAGCAGGCTCAGACACCATATGCCTGTCCAATTCGAACCCAGAAAACCCTTTTGCAACCTGTTTGGTCGGTGTGCCAGTAAAAGATTGGCCGATACCTATATATTATGATCCCTTGACCAAAAAGGAACTTAATAGCAAGCCAGGTGAAGTTGCTAGGAGGAGCAATCCCATAAGGGATTGGGACATTTGGACCAAAGAACTCCCCAAAGCAACTTCCGAACCCCAAGAATTGGAAATTCTTGGTTCCTTGACAATGGATTTTTGCCTTACCTTTTCAGGTAGCAATTGGCAAGAGAATGATCCTCCCAAACACAACGTCACTCCTAATTACCCTACTGACAGAAACTCAAGTTTCTGGTGTAATTACTCAGGCAGTTGGGGTGGACTTTCCGGGGTTGACCAATATCCACGACAATTACCCAAAGGATATTGGTTCATTTGCGGAGACAGGGCCTGGCAAGGCATTCCATCACGCCTTGAAGGTGGTCCATGCAGCATTGGACAACTTACTGTGCTAGCACCCAGTGCTAAAACAGTCATCAGGAAAAAACATAGAGGGAAAAGATCTGCTCATCCATATGATGAGAATTGTAACAGTGAGTTTAGACCCTGGAAAGCTGGAGAAAGGGTTTCAGCAGGTTTGTTACTACCCCAACCTGCCTCAACAATGGCATTGAATCAATTGGATTGGCTAGGTTGTTGGCTGAGTAAACACACCAATGCCACATCCATTGCAATCAGTGATATGCTGACTGACGTCAACAGTATTAGACATGCTTCAAAATAGAGCAGAAATTGACTTCCTTTTACTGGCACATGAACATGGTTGTGAAGAATTTGAAGGATTCTGTTGTATGAACCTGTCTGACCACTCTGAATTCATCCACAGAAGCATACAAAAGCTGAAAGATCTAACGTCTCAAATTCAAAGAAACAGTGGATCGTCACTACACGGTCTGTTTGAGGGATGGAGCTCTGCACCTTGGTTGAAGGAGTTTTGCAAAATAGGTTTATATGTGTTGATGATTGTGGTGGTGATATTGGTAGTTTTGTCTTGTATTCTTCAATATGTGCAACGTATGATAGACAAGGCTGTTAAGGAAGTTTTTGTTGTACAAGGGAACGATGCAGGAAAAAGGATCACAGAGAGTTCTCAGAAGCTTACACAGGCAGTTATGGATGAAGGCTTTGAATTAAGACCTTGGAATGGACGAGACTGATTCAAACGATACAGAACAACTACAGCTGGATTTGACCTACGGTCTTGAAATAGATCCGATCTTTCACAGCATTAAAATCGCTGTGGTGTAAAATAGCAACATTTAAAGCAAGCAAAAGAAGTGCCTTTGCGTAGAAGAGCTATGTAATGCAAGTTAGTCAATAAGAAACAAAGTTAAGAGAGTTTCTTTTTGGTTGTACCAAGAGGGGGAATTGTGGGAAATACAAAAGGTGAGAAGGTTCTCTGGTTGAGTGAGAAAAATAGGTTTTAGAAATAAAACAAAGAATTTAGGTTTGGCTGCGACTGCAAAAGCCTGAAGATAGAAGAAGATCCAATTATCTAGTAAGCAAGGACATTAAACAATGGTTGGAGTTTCTAGGCTTGACTCAGACAGGCCTTGAGGCTGCAGAAAATATGATTAGCAAGATAGTTAAATTTTAAGCTTAATAATGGCATATTGTGCATTGTTATTACACGGCATACAAGCGAGTGTTGCTTGAAGCAGATGTACATGTACTTTTAATGATTGGTTAGAACAGTTGTCTGTAAACTTTAGGATCATGCTATTGGTTAAAAAACTTTTAAGAATGTTCTGTAACAAAGAGATCCTTGGTTGCCTGTGGCAGGCGTGAGCCATGTACCATCTCTTGTGTCTCATCTCTGTAAAGGAGACTGATGCCTGAATAAAATAATAAAAAGGCTCCTGGAACGTCTACCTGGGCACCCTGTCCCGTTTGGTTTATACACCGACAGGAAAGGGAAAAACCAGGGCCAAAAGGAGTTCATCAATTACATGAGCTTGTAAGTCAAGGACATGCAGAGCCTGATGAAGGGACCTACGACATGCACAACTATCAAATAGGCAGGTGGGGAAAACCCTACAACCAGCCAACAGACATTCAAAAACAAACTGGATGGTTTACTGATGGTAGTGGAGGGACTAGATGTGGCAAGCCAAGTTGGAGAGCTGCTGCGCTCAATCCAGCTACACAAACTCAGTTGGGAGTTGAAGGAGAGAGAGGTAGCAGTCAACTGGCTGAACTGATTGCTGCCTGGCAAGCCATAGCTGTGACACCACCCAATGCCCCTCGTTATCTATACACAGACTCATGGGCTTGTAAATTGGCTAGGTAAATGACAGGCAGATAATTGGCAAATTGGCACAAAAACTGTGTGGGGAAAGGACTTTTGGATTAAGATACAGGATCTCTTACAAGAACGAGAAGTGCGAGTGTTCCACATTGGTGCTCACACTGCAGAAGAGGATGAGACAAAGAGATGGAATGTGCAAGTAGATCAGTTGGCTTGTGTGAGGAAAGTAGGTACAAATCCACACCAAGCCGATATACAGATGCTAGCCAAATGGGCACATAAGAAAGCTGGTCACCTGGGCCGTGATGCTACAGTAGCACGGGCTAAACAACAAGTACACATATTCTGCCTGATGTAGCTAACACCATTGTTCATAGGTGTGATGTATGTCTCGCATGGCAGGATAAGGGAACCTGGGTACAACCTGTGGGACAAATCAAAAGGGACGAAGGGCCTGCTGAAGTATGGCAAGTTGATTACATAGGCCCTCTTCCTGAACACAGGTGACAACGCTATGTTTGTGTTGCAGTTGATACTTTTTCGGGTGTTACGGTAGCTGTTCCAAGCAGGTATAGCAACAACTATACAACAATGTGCTATTTAGATACCAGTGAACTATACTATGGGACACCCATAGAAATCCAGTCAGATAATGGGTCATATTTCAAGAATCACCATAGGCAGAGGACTGGGGAATAAATTGGGTTTGGCATCTGCCATACCATCCACAATATGCGAAGACTTTGACAGGTTATGTTGTATGAACTTGAGTGACCATTCTAGCTCTCTTCACGCACAGCTACAGAAGATCCAGACACTTACTCAACACCTTGTAGAGAACACCGGTCGAGATCCGTTTGCTGGGTGGACACGGGAGTGGAACGAGTTGAAGAAAGGATTAGCATTGCTTTGTGCTTTTGGTATCAGGTTTTTGTGTATCATCTGTTGTATGCCTTGTTTCATATCTGTAATGTGATCTTTAATGGACAGCATGTTCCATCATACTGTTTTTCGAATGGTAGAATACGGAGGTGCTCCAACCACGGACCATGCGGTGGCACGTGTCAGGGACTGAAGACAGGTCTAAGGCCTGACATATTTGGTCTGCAGTTGTGCACATCAACAAGATAATGTACAAGAAGATAGTACTGTTAGTTGGTAGGACTAACCTTCAGAAATGAAACTGTGTATCGGCCACCTGGTGGGATTCATCCCGGGAAAGGGGAACAATACACAATAAAGCCCTTGTTGGCATGGAGGTGTGAACATGGGCCCTTGTGACCTCATCTCACACACTGGCCCTGTGTGAGATGATGCTGAAATTGGCCACTCCTGAGGAGGAGATACAGGGTGTGGTTGTGGGATGGAGGGGAGAGGAAGACAGGATGCACGCCGTTTTCATCCCAGGGATGCCCTGAAGGTGCACTGCCTTCCTGCCCCTCTTGCTCAGGAGCCTCGCTCCATCTCCTTCTCCTGTTCGGCGGCTTCTCCAACACCCAGGGGTTGGTAGGTATTTATTGCTAACACGACTAATAAAATTGACTTGCTTTGCAATTCTGACTGTGTCTTGAGTCTGTTGTGCACGGGCATCCTCCTGAACCTGTAACAATAAGGGGGCTAATGTGTGTGTGCCTCAAACACCAATATGTAGATAATTGTGGAACCAACCACAGATTGTTGGTAACAACAATCAAGGTTTGATGGTAAAAACACAGCTGAGAGGAAGAACAGGATGCGGTTGGAGAAGGGGCCATTCAGAGATAGGGCAGCACTTTTCTGGGAGAAACATCCTTGTTCTAGTTCCTGGAGATAAATACAACACAGCACAGGAATGAGGCTGAGAAGTGGTCTAGGACTGTACAGGGAATCAAGACCACCAGAGACCCCTGAAGCCCTCTGACCCATTTCCAGAAAGGTCTAGAAGAATGAACTGCAGATGATAAATTTGCATAGAAAGTGACAAAGTTACTTCCAGGGTAGGGAAACTATAAAAGATCCCCCCATCACGACTACGCACCTGGACATCCCATCAGCTGGATCAACACTGGAACCACAGCTGGTGATCTCTCTCTTTCATCCTCTCTTCCCCTCTCTAACCCATCCAGCTTTCCTCCCTTTCCCCTACCCCTTTATCCAAAACCCACTGCCATGGGCTTGTATTAGGAGGTCTGAATTTTGTTGTTCCTTTTGACCATGAGCATCTGTGAATTCTGGATGCTCCATTCCCCTACAGGGTTGGACATCACACCAAGCCCCATCCAACCTGAGCCTGAACACCTCCAAGGATGGGGCAGCCACAGCTTCTCTGGGCACCTTGTGCCAGGGCCTCACCAACATCACAGCCAGGAATTCCTTCCCAAGATCCCATCCAGCCCTGCCCTCTGGCACTGCAAAGCCATTCCCTGTGTCCTGGCCCTGCAGGCCTTGTCCCCAGTCCCTCTGCAGCTCTCCTGGAGCCCCTTTAGGCCCTGCCAGGGGCTCTGAGCTCTCCCTGGAGCCTTCTCTTGTGCAGCTGAGCAGCCCCAGCTGTCCCAGGCTGGCTGCAGAGCAGAGGGGCTCCAGCCCTGGCAGCAGCTCCGTGGCCTCCTCTGGGCGGCTCTGGCAGCTCCAGGTCCTTGTGCTGTTGGAGCCCAGGGCTGGGGCAGCTCTGCAGGTGGGGTCTCAGCCGAGCGGGGCAGAGGGGCAGAATCCTGGCCCTCAGTCTGCTGCTGGGGATGCTTTTATGTCCCATATGTGAGACAGGATTTGGTCTGCCAGTGAGAAAGTGCTGAAACTCAGGCAGGCACAGTGTAGTCCAGAGGACTGGTAAAGCCACAGACCCCAGCAGATTCCCTTTCTGGGTATTGGTAAGGTTAAGTGAAAAATCCTCAGCTACCCTGGCATGTGTTGTACCAAATGTAATGCTTCAGCAATGCTTTCCATGCTGATTATTTCAGAAATCGCTTAAATTTCTGTAAAATTGCCCNCCCTCCTGTCAGGGACTTGTGCAGAGCCACCAGGGCCCCCCTGAGCCTCCTTTTCTCCAGCCTGAGCCCCTTTCCCAGCTCCCTCAGCCGCTCCTGGGGCTCCAGCCCCTTCCCCAGCTCCGTTCCCTGCCCTGGACACGCTCCAGCCCCTCAATGTCTCCCCTGTCCTGAGGGCCCAGAGCTGTCCCCAGCACTGGAGGTGCCTCAGCAGGGCCAGCACAGGGGACGGGCCCTGCCCTGGGGCTGTGTCACACCATGGCTGGGACAGCCCAGGGGCCACTGGCCTCTTGCCCACCTGGGCCCCCCTGGGCTCTTGTCCAGCCGCTGGCACCAGCACCCGCGGGCAGCTTTCCTGCTATACTTGTAGATGTCTTCCTCTTGCATCTCTTTTCTTTCGTTTTGCCGTTGTTGCGGTTCGCTTGGCGTTTTTTAACACCTCCCCTTAACTAGACGACAACTCGATTCAGAACGTTTAACGTTCCGATTCACTGTTAATAATTTTTTTCACTATTATTGGTCCCGCGGCGGCGGCCCCGCCCCTCAGACGCCCACTCCCGTCAGGCTCCGGGCGGGATGGCGGCGGAGGCGGGAGTGCCGGCCCTCGATTCCTTCGAGGAGAAGCTCATACGGGTAAGGGCCGGCGGGGCCTTGGTTCGCTTTCTCTTTTCATCGCAGTTTTCCTCACGCACACACACATACATATCGTTCGGGCTGTTTGCGCCGAGAGGTGCGGTGGTTTACTCCGCTGTGGCGTGTGTAGCTCGCTGAGGTGCTGGTATGGCAGCAGGATGAAGAAGGAGGTGCTAGGAAAAAATTGGTTTTAAAGTTATACGGCTGCGCCCGTTCTCTGTCAGGTTTATTAGGCAGCCTTATGCGGGAATTTATGTTCCTTACGTGATGCAGAACTTCCACGTTCTTCAGTTATTGATGATCATAATATGACCTTTCTGATCTAATTAGGTTGGTTATTAGGGAAAATTTCTTCACTCAAAAGGCTGTCCGGGCCTGGCACAGCTGCCGATGGAGACATGGGTTAGTGGTGGCCTTGGCAGTGCTGAGGGAGTGGTTGGGCTTAATGATCCTGGGGGGCTTATTCAACACAAGCAATTCAATGATTCCATAGTCACAACCCTGCCTGAGAGGACTGAGTTACTCATTTCTGACCTTGTTTTTAATGTTACAAGTGCTTTGCAGGGCTTGTGCCTGCACATTGTAGTGACTCTCTCCCACTCTCCTGCAGAGACTGCTCCCAGTGATGGCTCGGGCAGTTTTATCCCACACGCTTTAGCACAGTGTTCACCAGTTTTCCAAACACCCATTTAACATCTCTTGGGTCATTACTGTGTCTGTAGCCAAGAGATCTTGTGAATGAAAAGATAAAATTTTATCACATGGAGATTAGCAGGTGTCCAGAGAAATGAGGGAGATTAAAAGGGATATAATGTAGTTTTCTAGACCACAGAGGTTGTTTAAAGAAGAGAGAAAGGAGTTTGTTTCCCCATTTTCCACCCATGCCTCCTGGACTGATGTAGGAGTTACTCTTCAGGAATGCAGAGGTTGCAGTGGTTTACATTTTTCACATATATCAGCTATTTTCTGTCATTTCACTTGGTTGCTTGCTCTTTTGTCTCCCTTCTTGGGCAGGTTACTTTATGGCTAAAGAAAATATATAGGGATATGCCTATTCCAGAGTATGAGGTGAATAAAAGGACAGTCGATATTTTACATGAAGTTATGGAATTTAATGAAGAGAGAGATAGGGATGTTTCGTTGCTGATAGAGGACATCAAGGACCAGGCAACCAAGTATGAAGCAGAAGGTGAGTTTGCAGCTCCATTTCTCAGTTCCATCCGAGTCAGGCTTTTCTTAATGATCCTAAGATTGTATTTGTTAAAAACTTAGGAATATATGTAAGTATATGTAATTGAAATGGACGCAGCTTTTGTTCTGATGCAGTTTTTACTACAATGCATCACACACCTTCCTTTCAGCTAAATTTACAGTGACATAAGGTTGGTCAAGGACAATTTTTTAAGCCATCTTGAGCTGGCCGTAGATGTGGACAAGCAGGTTAATTGCTAAAACCTCCTAGTCTGCTGGGCTGGATAGCACAGCATGGAAGTATTGCCTGGATAGAGAGAGAAGTGTCCCTTCAGCTCATTCAAGAGTCTGAGCTGCTGCTAAGCCACTGTTAAGGAAAGCCCTGGAGGAATCTGAAACAACATCGAGGTGATTAAGCTTGAAGCTGCCTAGAGTGAGTATTTTATAATGTGTTTGGGGTTTTTTGAGCAGGTGAGTGCTTTAAAAGACCATAATATGTTTTTAACACACATACTAAAGGACTGTCCCTTCACTGGCTTTTCTAAGGAAGGAATTTCACTTTTCTGTGCAAAGGCTGGCATAGTACACATGAAGATGTTTCTATAAGAAAATGTGTTTAGTTTTTATTCCTTCAAGTCTCCAAGTGCCTTGCCACCAAACAAAAAATGATAGAAATGGACTTCCTGGGTCTGCCACAAACCAGGCACAGGCTGAGCTTTGTGGGGAGATGACCCCTGTGTTCTCATTGCTGTAGCACGAGGATGAGCTGTTATTTGTCTGGTATCAGACAGACTGGTCTGAGAAGGAGTGGAGCAGTGCTTTCTCCCTTTATACACTGAATTCGTTTGACAAATGGAGATGTGGCAGCAGTTTGGCATGTTTAAGCCTTTGTTTAAAGTTTTTTTCCTAGCACCAGGTAGGTAGTCAAGTTCCCAGTGCAGGATTGGGTTCTAGCTTTGGAGAGTTCCATAAAAGAACAGTAATACTAAAAGATCACTATTTGGGGTTGTGTATTTTCCAGCTGAGTACTGGCAGGATATTCTTGGAGAAAGCCTGGGTCTTTCCTTAGGCAGTCTGTCCCAAGAAGCCACCATGACCCTCCATGACCTGGCAGAAAGTGCAATGGCACTCGACGTGGAGGACACATCTCTCACCAGGTAATTCTTCACACTCTGCATTCGAGGTGATGGTCTGTGCTGTTTTCCTCTGGTTTTTCACATCAGCAGCTTCAAACTTGACTTTGACACAAGGAATTGTATTTGTCCAGCTTATTTTGCACCCCTCAGGCAGCTTTGGAGCGCGTGGGAACTGAGCAGGAAGTGCTCACCCTGGGTTATCCCAGCACAGGAGGTCTCTGAAGACTGAGAAGGGTCTGGGATGGAGTTAAATCCCTCTTTTTTCTGCTTGTGCTTTTGTGGTCAGTGGCTGTGGGCTGCTGCCAGTTGGACTGTTGTGCCAGGTATCCCAAGCTACAGCGGTGTTCACACTGCTTAGGCAAAGACTGGGGAACTATGGCTGGTCTTCCAGTCTCAGCTCCTCATTCTTGTCTGTCCTATCTGGCCTCAGTTCATGTGAGGAGATTCCCTCTGCCAGGGAGACATGGCATCTGTTAGTCTGGTCTTTCTGAGCCTCTCTCCCTAGCATGGCTTTGGTCCCTGACGCTGCAGCACTTGCAATATAGAATAAAAAGGGAAAAATCTGCTATGGGATCCAATTTTTATGTGATGTTCAGGATCTTGGCTCTTACAGCTCTCTTCCTGAGCTGGAGGGGGAAGAGGTTTGAGCTGCTTGGGAAGAGGAAGAGACTTAGCAACTGCTGGGCACATCTTGTGACTGTGCTTTTTCAGGGACTGAGTACAGTTTCTCTCAAAGGCAATATGACAAGCCAGGAGTGGAGCACCTGGTGGTTTCAAACCCAGAGGTTTTATCCACCAGAGTGCCAGGTGTTGTTCACTTATTCTTACTCACGGTGCTGGGCTGTTTTCCCTTCCATTTGGAAATCTGTGTTAGTTATGGAAAGCAAATTCCCTTAGTGTCTTCTTTTAATTTAGTCCTGCCATAGCATCGGGAGGAAGCTAAGTCATTTGTGTAAAGTGTGGAGAAAAGAATAACAATAACTCTGACTTTCAGAAGACCTGACTCCTGAGCATTCCCACTGATTCTCTCTTCACCAGCTTCTACTCTGCCATCAATTGTATGAGCTCAGAACTGTTTAAAATTAAATCAGAAAACCAAGAAATGGAACTGAAATTGAAGACACTCACAGCAAAACTAACTTCAGCGCTGATGTTGGAAAAGCGATTAGATGAGTGAGTAACGGATGAGGAAAAGGGAAAGATTAAAGTAATACTGGTGATCTCTGTCTTGGGCAATGTTGGTTATGGTAAGTAACAAGGATAACTGAATTTTTAGGGGTTTGACACATCTCCAATTCAAAGTATTTGGAAGTATCTATCAAAACCCATGTGTTATGGATACTTTCAGTAATCAAAAGAGATCTGGGAAAGCACCAAACCCAGTATTTTACAGCAAAAGTTGTCTACAAGCAGTTTTCAGATACGAGCTTGCATCTTCCACCAGGTGCTTTTGTCTGAGGCTGAAGGCAAATCTGATTTTTTCAGCACATTTAGCATGGGCTCTGTAGTCAGACTGAGGGAGGCAAAACAGAAACGATTCCCAGAGAGAAAGTTCCCTTAACCAATGTGTAGGAGCCGTAATAATAAGAATAGTAATAGTAGTAGTAGTAG
>VYXC01001556.1:220373-254227 GCA_013397175.1 Platysteira castanea | reverse complement strand
AGGCGCTGCCCGGGCGGGGCCCGGCCGGGATTTCCGCCTCCCCGGCCCGCACTGTCACATTTCGCTGGCTGGGGCGGTTTTCATGCCTTTAACAGTAAAGATCTGGGGGGAACGAAAAGAAAAATGCTGCTTTCTGGAAAACTTGGTTTCTTGGTGGTGTTTGGTTTGGGCACTAGAAGGTGAGGAGGAGAACAGGCGCCCGCCCGGGCAGAGCCGCGGTGCGGGTTCGGCCGTGCAAGGGGCACGGGCGGGAGGGGGTGCGCCACACGTGCGGCTGTGGGCAGCGGCCTTGTTCTGACGGCTGAGCAGGAGGTCCTGCCCTAGGGGTCATCAGCGTTCCTGCTGTGATCTCAAACATAAAATGATAAAACGATAACTTGATTAGTTTTTAATATATGAGTTACTAATAGTGTACAGTAACAGTGTATTTTAAAACATACTTTCTTAAAGCTTTCTGATTTCTTAGTAGTTGTTTGCCACAGCCTCATAATGCATATTTGTTGGATAGGGGACTCGGTCCTGAATTACTGTTTTCAGAAGTAGAATGTGACTGGAGACATTTTCTGTGCGGGGCAGGAGGAGGGGCAGAAGGAGGTGTGGATGTGGTTCAGTGGGATGCGGAGTGTGTCCCCTGCCCGTGTTCCCTGCCCTGTAGCCCCGCGGGCCAGGGTGGCCGTGGCCCTCGCCTGCTCTGCCGCACAGGATGGGTTCTGATGGAGCCAGTGCTGAACCATTTGGAAAGCCAACAGCTGAGGATGTGGGAGGTTTACTTTGGGCTTCTGTGACTGCTGGGTGTAAAAACAGTTGGCAAGAGGTTCATCCACTGGTCTAGAGTATTTTAAATGTTTTACTCATCTAGCCTACTTCAGAGTTTTGCTGGATTATTCAGTACATGCAGAAGTCCTGTGTTACCTCGCATTTTTGATAGATGTTGCCTAAAAATAGCCTGATACTTACAAAATTGAAAATACCAGGGAAAAAGGGAAATAAATGTGATACCTGAGACCCTAGAAAATTTCCTCCCACTGTTGTTTAATATACAGTGGCCAAAAATGAACCTTTCCCATATATTCTGATCTGCTGTTTAAGTGGAAGATGGTAATATACTATTAAATAATGCCAGTGAGCAAGGTAAACACAAATACTGTTTCTTTTTGCCACTTCTTGGGTAGCGTATTTAGAGCTTCATTTACATGGATGCTCTAAAGTGCTGGTTGCCTTGCTTTCTCAGTGTAGCTAACCATTGGAATGTCCAAATGGTGGTGAATTATATCTGCTTTAGAGCCAAAACATATTTGGTTCATGGCCAGAGTTGCTCAGCTTCCCATAAGAGTCTGTAGGAAAAAGACATTTTGTGTGTCTGACCACAGTCCTGAAGTTGATGCCATGGCAACTTTGTGATCTGAATTATATGTTGGAAGGCAGCTGAGCAGTCTTAGCAGAGGTGTTTGTTTTTCTTTAGCTGAACTTCTTCCTCTCATCAAGATGAACCCTTTCTTTGAAGGTGAAAGATTATTTAGCAAGACTTCAAACTCTTGTGTGTATAAGAATATCAGCCTGATCTGTTAGTTATTTGTAATGACACCCATAAACATCTGTAAATTGTAATTGATATCCATGATTTTAAAATTAAGGTTTATCTGTAGAGATGCTGTTTTGACTAAAAAATGGTATTTCAAGCTCTGTCAGGAGGTAGATCTTCATATTTTCCAGAAAAATAGAGAAAGGTCAGCTTTAGGTTTTGTGTGTGGGAAAGTTTGAGAAAACTGGGTTAGTTCATGTCTTTTGGTTGCTTTCAGCTCCCAAGACTTGATGAGGAGGTTGGTGAGTTTGTTTATCACAAAGCTGGGGTAACAGAAAAAAATCTTAGCATATGGCCTAACAAATGCGTAAGGTCTTATTTCTTAACAATATGTTTGTTATAGGAAGCACCACTGCTAGAAAACTGATTTCTGAATATATCGAAGGCATAGTGTAACACCAGACTGAAGAAACCCCAGAAGCAACCTCTGAAACATTACGTGATCCTCACTGCATTTGGTTTTGTTTAGCTTTAGTTTGATAAGTGCCTCTTTTTTTTTTTAATAAGTTTATTTCTGTGGAGCCTTAACCTCTCTGATCTTATCCTGAAGGGAAGTAAATAAAGGGATCGGTTGCTCATTAATGCAGAATATCTGTTGTGTGGTCTGATGTTAATGTGTCTGCTTGCTCTGCTGTTTCCTACTAGCTTTTCCTTTTAAAATTCATTGCTTAGCATGACTGAATTAATCCTTCAGTATTCATTGTACTTGAGAAGTTCTGTAAAGCTATTTCAGCATGCTTAATTGACTAGATTATTTATCTAAGTATAAAACTCTAGAGCTCATGGGATGATCTCTGTGCTGTATTTGGGCTCTCCACAGACATGCTGGAGTCTCCTGTAGTGTCTGTCTCCTGCTCACAGGGATGAAGGAGAGTCTGAACTCTTATGTGACTCCGCATGCTTTGTCCCCTGCATGCGGCAGGGGATTCATTCCAACAGGAGCTTTTGGTCTCCTTTCATAGCTAAAATGTCCTCTTGCTCCCCCTCGCCATCTTTCAGCTTCATAAACTTCAGAGGTTTATCTGGGGTAGTGATTTTGGATTTCTGTTCTGTGTAGGTGATACATCACTGTGTAGGCTTCTTTCATCCATCACTGGCACTCATGCTTCTTGAAGTACATGCATTCTAGTTCATGTTCGTGGAATTACCTTAACTTTTAAAAATCCTGTTTCTCTTGCTGTGTTTCAGGAATTCTGTTTTTGCTCCCCCCCTCACCAAGAGGAGGCCTGCTAAGCTGTAGGCTTAATCTGTAAAGGTACTTTGTTACTAGAATGTTCGACTTTGCTGTATCTTAGCTTCAGTGCGTGGCCTCCTTGTGTAAAGTATGGAGATAGTCCTGTGCCTGAGGAATGTTCATTGGAGTGTGGAAGCAAAGGGCCAGGCAGCTGTGCCTGCGAGAGTTCTTTCTCCACTGTCTGACTGGGAGCACTGCTGGGACACGGACTGAGGCAGTATCACCAGTTTAGTATTTCGCGTATTTTCTCCTCTCCATCTGGAATACTCATTTCTGATGAGGGTGCCAGTTTGAAAGCAGAAGTTCCACGGGCTTTTGGAATGAACAGCTGTACAGAGCAGCCAGCTTGGCAGATGTGAGGTGTCTCGTTGATGTCTTGTCCAACAGGACGTCCGTCCGTCCTTCGGTGCTGGCAGAGAACAGTTTGCTCTCGGCCTCACAGGGAGTGTGATGCCTCAGCTTGGGATTCTTGCTGGGCTCCAAAAGTGATGTTCAGTGATGGCAGTGGCGAGTTCTGCCACAGCCCTTAGCAGAAATTTAAATGTTTGCAGTGAAATCAAGAGCTGCCTTTACAGTCTTGTTGCTGTTGAAGTTGGTGGCAATGCTCACTGAATTATGCCTATCTGACCTTTCTCTGTAAATACTCTGTGTCAACAGGTGCAGGGGTTGTGGTTCGCAGTGTTTGTGAGGTGACTGACTTGGTGAGACACTCTTCGTGAAGCACTTCTCAGGCGCTTTTGCAGTCTAAATGGCCAAAATAATTTTGGGAATGCAGCTGATCCCAACATCATCTAGTTCTTCCTCATGTGCGTTAGGGAATTCAGCTGTATCTAGATGTGTATGAAATTGGAAAACTACACTCAACTTAAGGTCTAGTGATCTTTAATATTATAACTATGTAATAAATAAATACAATATATAAAATATATACAAAGTTACAGATCTGTATTTTGAATATATGAGTATTTTTTATCAACTGCTTTTAATTCATGGTGATGCTTTAAAGTTAGAACTTGTGAATTATCATTACATAGAGATTTCCTCCATGTTTTAGATTTCTATAATAGAGGGTGGTGTTAAAAGAGAGCAAAACTCCACAGCCTACAGTAGAATTGTTTGCAGTCTCATTTTGCTCTGCAGCAGAATTTCCCCCTGATTAGTGATCCAAGTGTTAGTCGAATTTATCACCTTTTTATTTTTAAGAAAAGACGCCTGGTGGCCCAGCTGTGTCAGAATTAACCCATGTAGCGGGAGTGCCAGGTGACAGTGGCACGTACCCTGCCTGGCACAGAGGTGTCGCAGCTGTGCAGGCCCCAGGGACGTTCCTGGGGGTGACTCAGGACGAGCTGTGGCACACAGGACGTGGGGCAGGGGTGGGGTGTGGACATGGGAGCTCGTGGCTGCAGGCAGGAGCCGGGATGCTGAAGCTCCTTGTCTGAGTTTTCTTTCTCTTCTACCTGCATATGCCCCTATCTAGCGCAGACCAATCTGTAATTAAATATTCAAGAGTTAGCATGTTTGCAGCAAGGCCTGAAGAACCCTCCTTTGTGAGGAATGTTTTTGGCCGGGTGCAGGCTGTGGTGAGCCCTGTCCCTCCGATGCCCGGGCACCCTTGGGCTGCTGCCTGCCCTGCCGAGGCCACTGGCTGTCACATGCCCCCACCGAGCAGTGGCAGCTGCTGTCACCTGGGCCTCGGAGCCCCCAAAGTGCAGTTTCTGAAGCGTGTGGGCTGGGAGGGTGAAGGGCTGCTGCTTGCTTGCTGCATATTTCGTATATTTGATCATTAACTGCTTTAAGACCAAAGGGTTCTGTAAAATGTTTGCTGCATTACACTGAAGTTGTGTAAATGGTGTGGGTTTGGGGTTTTTTGTGTTGTTTCTGTTTATCAGAGGAGGGTTTTTTTGTTTATTGTTTTGGAGGGATTTTGGCTCTGTTTTTTTTTTAGGACTCGATCTTAGTTTCAGTTAAATTTAGCTCCAGCAGGAGAGAAGCTGGAACTTGTTAGTACACAGGAAACGCCCTGGCAGGAGGTTTTTGATGTGTGTGTTTGTGTGTAGATGTGAACTCTGCAGCTCCAGGATGGAGTCAGGCCTGGGGACCTTTGGGTAGGTCACAATGGTTTTACATCTTTAAATGTTGTCTTAGGTTCTGGTGGAACCTCACTACCCTAAGTATTAAATATCTCTTAACTTGTAAAAAGCTGGTAGTTTTAAGTTAAATCCAAAGCTATCCCTCTTAAAACAGCAGAGGTGTTTAATTGCTGAAAAGACAGTTCAGATTGAACTGCTTCAGCTTTGTTTTATCTGGAAAGATACTGGAATTTGTGTAGTCTAAAGACTGTGCTTTTCTCTTTTCAGTCTTTACAATTAAACTAATCCATTTCTATCTTAGCAGATGTCCCTTCCTTAGGATCTATATTTCTGACCATACTTTAACAATTAAGTATTTGAACAATATCCAAGTAAGAGTAAACAGAAGCACAATATGACCTTTGCTTTTTGAAATTTAAATCATGTGGATGTTGGTAGAGACTTTAATGTGTGGGCTGGGTTTGATTCTTTTTCTGCGTTGTGTGGGGTTTTTTGTTGCTTGTTTTTTTTGTTGTTGCTTTTGAACAAGAATAACAAAACACAAAATATTCTTGGTGTGAGTTTTAGAGGGAGACTGGTTTTATGTTTTACACCAGAAATGCCTTTGAGTTCAGTTGATTATTTAGTTAATATGCTTCAAGGTCTGTTTTACACTGGGCTGAATATCATTGAGGTCACAAAGGGATTTCTTTTGTGTTGGTTGAATTCCTGGATTTTTCTACAAAATTTGCCAGCAATTGAAAGTTTGAAGAGGAATATTACTGCCACAAAGTGTAGGCATGGTAAAGTAAAATTTTCAGCACTTCCCAACTACTGATACAGAATGTTTGTGTTCATGCAAGAATTGCTTTGAAAAGTTAGGAGACAATGTGACAAGACATAAGGGAAAAACTTTGCTTTACCCTCAGATAAATTATACTTGGCAAAGGTAAAATGGAGTACAGAACATTGTGCCTTCTAGCATCATGTCTAATCTGTTGTGCAGTTTCAGAATTCATCGGTATATTCAAAGTTCTAGGAATACAGAGCTGGTGTGTATGTTTTTGTCTATTTATCCTCTGTCTAAGCCATTCTTTGTGCCACTGTGGTATGTCACCAGATATTTTCTGAGTTTGGAAAAAGTCACACAGTGATTGATGGGAGCAGCTTATAAAGTGTTTTACACTCATTTTGAGGTACTGAGCGTAGTTTGAAAGTCTGAGGGAAAAAACACCTAATTAATACTGGGTTTTTTCCCTGACCAAAAATGCTGTACTTTTTCCTTAAAAGAAAGGGAAAGAGAAAAAAAAGTGACATTAAATTATTTTGTTCTGCTGGAGTTCAAAGCTTTGTAAAAGTCTGCACTAGAGGAATATGCTGAGTGGTTTGTCAGAGAGGACTTTTTTCTCTTTTTGCTCCCCCAATGCCCGTGCAGAAGGTTCCCCCAAGGCTCTTGCACCCTCCATGCAGTGTGTGCCACCAGAACTGCCTTGGGTCACACTGGGGATCTGGGTTTCTTGAGAAAGCTCCTTTTGTGTGTCCCAGGCATCTGCCTCACTGGCATCCAAGGAATCTCACACTGTCCCTCAATCTGGTAGAAACAAGTTCATTTTCTACCTGTTTTCATCATCTCTCTTCTTAGTGAGCCTTCCTTGAGCCTTCTTTCTTCAGTTCCCAGCCTTCTCCAGGAGAAAATCTGAATTTTGTTTCTTGGCAGTTTTTCTTCTGTTGGCAGGATTTTGGGCTGAGTTCTTGTTGGTGTTGCATCTCTTCTCTTCCTACATCAGTGACCTCGACTCATGTGATGTATAGTGGGCTTGTGAACATCTCAGGAACAGGTTACGGGGAAGCAGTATGTACTGTCTTGGTAAACTTGTAAAGATTTACACAGACTTTAGATTTTAATGAATAATTACCTTTTTTTTTGAAGTATAAAAGTTAGTATTCCACTAGTAGTCAAATTCTGGTTGTAAGGATTTAAATGTATTTATTTTGGACACTTGCCTGTGGAAGGAATGCTTTCTGGCATTTGAGTTAGAAGCTTTAGTGGTGCTTGGCTGTTTAATTACTGAAAACAACAGGACAACTGTAAAATTTTAGTAAATATGGGCCTGCTGGGTGTTTCTTATTTTTGGTAAGAGCATGTAGGATCTTGTCTACACCGGGGAGTTATTGCAGGATGGGGGAGGGTGTGAATGTGAAGCACTTTCCCCCTTGTATGGACAAGCCTTTAATTTTTCTTGCATGAACTCTGGGATGTTCTGGGTATTCCATGTTCTTGTCCCTAATCTGAGCTCTGCAGTGGCTGACAAGGAATTATACCTAAAGCGTGTGTCTAGCTCATGTGAATAATCTCCCTGGTTTGGGGTCTGGGTGTGTAGAGCTCACACATGCCAGGCCAGGGGAGGCCTAGGGGAGGTGTGTGGTCCCACTGGGGCGGGTGTTGCCTGTCAGGAGTGTGCAAACAGCTGATGTTAATGCTGTAACAGGGTCTCCAGATGTGACTGCATTGTACATTTAAATGAAGAGTGCTTCAAGGGAAAAGGAGTTGGGAGAACGTGGATGTTAGTGTTCCCTTGTAGTTTACACTACAGAGGAATGCCTGAGTCTGGTCTATAAAATAACACATGCAGGTAATTAAAAATGGAAGGTTTACATTTCACAAGAGACAGAAAAAGGCAGCATCCCAGGATCTGAGGTGGAAAGCAGGGAGAGTAATATTTTTGTTTTGCCACGTTCTGATGAGTGCGATTTCAGGAAATAGTTGAGCTAATCTAAGAGTTTGTTGTGATTCAGGGGAGTGGTTTTCCTTCCCTCTGAACCTGCTGTGAGATCCTTCTTTTTCCCTATGTCATCTCCTCTGTAAGCACAGAGGAGATGAATCTCAGGACCACAGGGCTGACCCCACTGGCCATCTTGTAAAGGCTCCACCAGGATGACCTTGAGAAAACTGGGCTTTGCTCCTCCGGAGTGAAATGGAAATGATTGCTCCCCTTCCTGCAGGCTGCCGTGAGCTGGCGTGTGTTCTGAGATGCTCTGAGGTTGAAGAGGCAGTAAATATAGATACCCAACATACCTTCTGGAGGATGTGACTTAACTGACTGTTCTTTAGGCATCCTCAAAAATGTTAATGTTTTGTTCCACAGTTTGTTAATTTATTTTGTCCGCAAAGATACATACCCTTCTTTGTGTGTGTGTGTAGTTTTGCAATTGTGCTGATGCATCCTGGACAGTCCAGTATGTTTGAGCTTTGTGTTCCTTGTGTTCCTGCTCATTCCCACATTTTAGGGTCACTTAGCACTTGCATCTTTTTTTTTTTTGAGGAGGTTGCAGGAGCTATTGCCATGTTATATTAACTGTCTCATCCAAACCAGCACAGGGATCCATTTAGATAGCTACCTTCTCTGAAGGAAATAAATCTGGTTTGTGTTTTTGATAGAGGTTTCCAAGATTTTCTTGAGTGACTTGCCCTGACCAGGGGGCTGGACCAGATGACCTCCAGAGGTCCTTTCCAACCTCAGCCATTCTGTGACTGTGCCCTAATCAAGGACATCCTAATGAGTGTGTTTCCTTCCTGTCACTGTGGATGTCTCAAGCTGTTGTTGCACACATCCCACTCTCCCTCTAGTAACGACAGCTAACGATAGTTATCCTAAGGAAGAAAACATCAACGTCAATTTGACATGAGACTAGTAGATTTTAAAAGCCACATTAAAACCTTCAAAAGTGTTTACTTAGTAATAAATACATTCATCTCTGCCTGTGAAGCAGGAAGTAAATAACATGTCCTTTGTGTGCAGATTTTGGATGGAGCTCTGCATTTGATTTCTAGCAAAAGTGAGTGACTGTGATTCCCAGCCACTGATTCAAGATCAGGTATTTTATGATTAGGGTTTATAGAAAACATGCTGTCCCAGAATTTCTAAGGGTAGCTGACATGGGGGAGAAAAGATAGACCAGAACATGCAACTGTATTTGGTGTCAATGTTTAAATGGAGACATGTAGTTTTGAGAGAAAACTGTTAGTAAAACAGGAGGAAAATTCAATGAAAAAGCAGAGAATAAAATTCTGAGAATACCTGATGAGAAGGATGAAGACTATAGGAGATTTGGAACTAGATATGATAAGGAACTAAAATAGAAATAAGCTTTGAGTTTTATCAGCACCGTCTTACGTTATCATTCAAGGAAATATGGCTGTCTGTAATAGTGTGGTGTTTCTTTAAAAAAATAAAAATCTCATGCATAGTAGGTTCATTGAAAACCTGGAAAGTAGCTGTGATGATGAAAAAAGTCACCTCCTCTGTGTTGTGGACATAATACTGATCTGGTTTGGGGTTTTGTTGGGATTAGTTTGTTTTCATTTTGTTTCATAAGTCATAACTGAAGAAAGGCAAAACTCTGTAGAAAAGGGTGGATGGCTGTGGTCTTGGCATTTTCTCTGGAGGGTCTCAGCAGAATGGGAACAAAAAGGCTGAACCACCTCCGCTGTTTGGTATTTTCCATACGAGAAAAAGCTGTGAACAGTTACAGTTTCCAGGGTGTGTTGACAGCTGCTGCTCATCTTCCCCAGTGTAGACAGACAGCTGATTCCACTTGTGATTCCCCAGCTGCAGGATTGCCCGGTCCTTTCGCTTGGTTCAAACAGGTGCTTACACCTTTGCAGTGAAGAGTTCTGGCTTCTGAGCGTTCTCCATCTGCTCAGTGGAGATCAGTGTCCTCAGGGCTTCGGGGTAGGAACAAGTAGCTGGGGAACAGGAATCTCTGAAATAGTGATGAAGAGTCATTTTTGCAGTGGCTGGCATGTGCTCAAGAGTTTTGGGCAGCAGTCCAGTGAGGTGATCAGCTTTTCCCCTGTGTTGGCAGTCCTCAGGGACACTGGCCAAAATAATCAGCGATTTGGTAAAAGAGTGACGTAGCAGAGAACTGGGTGATTGCAGGGCAGAATAGTTACATCTGTGGATCTGGGAAATGAAATCTAGATCCAGACTGGTGGGAAAAAAGCTACTGCAAAAGCACATTCTAACAGCTAACATGATAATGAGGTTTTTCTCACACTTCCTCATCTTTCACCTCTTATTGTATTTTAATAGTGCTTCAGGGCATAATTCCACTTCAGAAGTTAACAGCAAACTGGAAACCTTGCTGTTCTTTTGCAGTTTCCTGTTAAACTGCTGCATAGATTTCACGGGGTCAGATGAGAGGGAGAAAATGTGGAGTATCTCATAGGTAATTTTATTAATAATTAGATGATGGAGTGAGGAGCAAATGACACAAGTGCACTATAGCTTGTCAGTTTTGTATCTGTATTGATCTTTCTGCATAAGAAACACCTACAAAGGGTAAAGACCATAATTGTTCAGGGTATTGTATAAAAATGTTTCAGTAATAACGATTTAACTTTAGTGAATCTGGCTAAATATAGCCTATTGGAAACACATGTGCCACTTTCTACTTGGTTGTAGGGACAAAGGGGGAGGGACAGACCTCTCCAGTGTATGCTTTATATGCTTGATCATTTTCATTCATGCATTTGGATCATAGTAACACAGATACATCTCACGGGAAGTTGTATCTTTAAAAAAAAGTAAGAAACACTATTCTCTTCAAATGTCTGTTCATTTATGAATTAGTAGTCTCATATCTGGGGATATGCCCTCTGTTTATTACAAAATGCTACATCCTGATGGCCCAAAATGTAGTCATTTGAAAGGGTTTTTTACTTACTGTCTTGAGTTGTTATATCAGTAATACCTTGCTCCTTTAAGTATTGTTTTTTGCTGTATATCCCTCTTGTTTGAAATCTACAGTTCAGCCACAGGACTTTGAATTTGCCAGAAAGGGGAGATATTGAAACACTTCTGTGTGACACACAGAAGGACAGTCTGAATGCGTTTGAAGGCAGCGTAAGCAGTTCTGACTAAATGAAGTTGTCTTTCGAAGCTTAGGATTTGGGGATTCAAATGTTTGAATCTTTGGATTCAAAAATGCAAAATACACTTAAAAAAATACAGATTATTTGAAGTATATGTTTAATAAATCTCACACTGAAAGGTGGCAAATCCTTGAGTACTTCTGTGTAGACTAGGATGTTCTACCCTTTATTTCTTTGCAAATAAATGCTTAGTGGTTTTCAGGATCTAAATATGGAAGCTTGAGCACTACTATGGGTAGTGTGTAAACGTCAGGAGTTCATGGGCATTAGCTCAGGTGCTTAGGTACTGTGTGGGGTTAGCTTGTTTGACCTCTGCAGTAGTGATGAACTCCTGTGGGTAGATCCTTGAAAATAACTCTCTGAAAGGTAAGGGAGGTGGAACGAGAGCTGTGAGTCATCTTGTTCCTGATGTTGGTGTCTTCAGTAGTAGCTTTACATGGAATTCATGAACAGCTTCAGATCCTACCATCGCATCATGCAGGCTTTCTAACATGGCAGGTGGTTTTTGTATGGAAAATTAAAAATTATTTATTTAAAAAGCAGTGCATAACAAATACACTGAGGCTTCTGTTTTGTTTGGTGCCTTATCTTCGGAGGATATCTGGGGGAGTGAGTTTGTGCATCTTTAGATAAGATGCTTAGAGCTGAAGGGTCCAGGACTGTCGGGGTGGCTTTCGAGGACTTCCAAGGAGGGAGGCTCCAGAGCCTGTCTGGGCACCCCGTGCCCGTGGTGGTCACCTCACAGTGAGGAGATGTTCCTGATGTTCGGAGGGGAACCTCCTGTGTTTGTCAGTGCCTGTGGCCTCTTTGTCCATTGGATTCCTATTTGCACCCATTTTTAACACTGGCTTTTTTTAAGCTCCCGTTTCTTCTGTCTCTGAGCTGCTGCAGCGGGTTTCTTTTAGCACAGCACCTGTTTGAGGTCCTGTAAATGTTCTTTTATTATTACCCTATGTGTCTTAAGAGCCAGTTTTCCTTGCAACAATGTCATTGTCATTGCTTGCAGTAAGGCTCCCTGAGAGGATCTGCTCTGTGAAACAAAATTCTTTCCTAATTACCCTCTTGTATTTTTTGTTCTGGTTGCTGCATCACTGACCTGCATCACTTCTGGAGAAAAAAAAATAATTAAAAAATGCATCTGGTGGTCAGATCTCAGGGCAGAGCTTGATGGGACCCCTCTGTGAACATTAACAAGAGTTCAGATAGACTGCTTCTTCCATGGTCGTATGGTGATACAAACTGAATTTTAATGAAGTCAGTATTGTTCTGCATGACTTAAGAGATTTTTAAAATGCCTGTAAGTAAAATTTATCATATCAACAATATACAATTCTAAGTGTTTTTAAGAGAAATGATGTTTTGAAGCTAGGCAGAAGTTAGGGAATATAACATTAAGAATGTTTCTGCAGCTGTAATTAGACTTCCCATTTTTCTGCATATGCATTATGTTTCAGCCTTGAATTATATGATTGAGCACTATTTTCTTCACTAAATGTGTCTAATTGTCAGGGCTGTTTTTTGATCTCAGAAAATTCTTTGCTGTTGTGGATCATGTTTGTATCTAGCTCATGCAGACAAGAGAGGAGGGGAGAGTGTTTTCTCGTGTTGCATTTAGTAGTTCCTTCTCATGATCTTGTGTTTGAATTTTAGGAGACATTTCCTTACTTAAAAAAACCTTGAGCAGTGTTCAGGGGGCTGTCATTAACCATGTTCTTTCAGTCCAGCCTTTTGGACATGGCTGGACATGGTGAGAACTGGCACGTAGCCTTTGCCTGTAGAACGTGGCTGGTACCCAGACACTGACATTGTAAACACATAGAGTATATGTTTAAAAATAAAAAAGCTTCACCTTGCCCAGCTGGCATTCAACATTCTAGTGTAGTACAGTGATGCTTATTTTGATAAATTTATTTATGCTTTGTATCCAATAAATAATCATAATTTGCTTCCTTTTAGTGTATCCCATTTTTCGGTTAGACGATCCAATTTTGGGGATGTGTTTGTGAGCTTTTTCAGTTTTCTTGATGCTGAAATTGGAGAGGGCTGAGTGATTTGCATCCTTTGGGAAGCACCTGGAGGTGCTGCAGAACCTGTTTGCTGTGGCGGGCAGGGGCAGCGGGAGCGGTGTGGGTGCCGTGAGTGCCGGCAGGAGCTGCAGGTGCGCTGCCTTGTGCCCCCCTTGTGCCCCCCTTGTGTTCCCCTTGTGTTCCCCTTGTGCCCGCCTTGTGCCCCCCTTGTGCCCGCCCTGTGCCCGCCCTGTGCCCGTGTGCGGTACCGGTACCGGCAGTGCCGCTCCTCGCACGGCTCCTGGGCTGTTCCCGGGCTGCCTGGGGAGCAGCCCTCGGTGTGCCGGGAGCAGCCCTCGGGGTGCCGGGCTGTTACCTGGGGAGCAGCCCTTGGGGTGCCGGGCTATTACCTGGGGAGCAGCCCTCGGTGTGCCGGGAGCAGCCCTCGGTGTGCCGGGAGCAGCCCTCGGGGTGCCGGGCTGTTACCTGGGGAGCAGCCCTTGGGGTGCCGGGCTATTACCTGGGGAGCAGCCCTCGGTGTGCCGGGAGCAGCCCTCGGTGTGCCGGGAGCAGCCCTCGGGGTGCCGGGCTGTTACCTGGGGAGCAGCCCTTGGGGTGCCGGGCTATTACCTGGGGAGCAGCCCTCGGTGTGCCGGGAGCAGCCCTCGGTGTGCCGGGAGCAGCCCTCGGGGTGCCGGGCTGTTACCTGGGGAGCAGCCCTTGGGGTGCCGGGCTATTACCTGGGGAGCAGCCCTCGGTGTGCCGGGAGCAGCCCTCGGTGTGCCGGGAGCAGCCCTCGGGGTGCCGGGCTGTTACCTGGGGAGCAGCCCTTGGGGTGCCGGGCTATTACCTGGGGAGCAGCCCTCGGTGTGCCGGGAGCAGCCCTCGGTGTGCCGGGAGCAGCCCTCGGGGTGCCGGGCTGTTACCTGGGGAGCAGCCCTCGGGGTGCCGGGAGCAGCCCTTGGGGTGCCGGGCTATTACCTGGGGAGCAGCCCGTGGTGTCCCGGGCTGTTACCTGGGGAGCAGCCCTTGGGGTGCCGGGCTATTACCTGGGGAGCAGCCCGTGGTGTCCCGGGCTGTTACCTGCGCGGAGCTGTCCCAGAGCCGCGTGTGGAGCCTGATCCAGGCCATGGACACCTTCCTGTGTTCTGCTGAGTGTCAGTTGTATGTGCTGCAGGTTATTTGTAGGAGCTGAAGAAGTCTGCTATACTGGTTTCTCTTTCTCTGCTTTATTTCGTCAAATGAACAGAGCTTTCTGGGGAATCCATAGTTTTTGGATGGAAGACTTTTGCTTTTCCTGTTGGTTTCATGTGGGGTTTATGGCAGTCTGTTACATAAGACAGCATAGTCAAATTACGTTTCCCCCCCTTCTTGTTGCATATTCTGTACTGCAAATTTTCTAAAATGAGACACCTTTCGAATTTTTCAGTAGAGAAAACAAATGAAATTACAATTCATAGATGCTCCCAGAAAGCTTTTTGAGAAAGAAGTGCTCTTCAAAATTCCTTTCATTCTGTTTTCTTTGCTGTGTAACTGAAGTTATTTATGTGAAACAACTTAACTGTCTTTCAGGTTTATCAGCCCAAGTGTATTTTTCTTACACTTGATACTGCTCTGAAATCTGCAGCTGGTGCTCACATGAGGTTGATTGTTAAGTGTGCCATGTGGCAGGCAGAAAGCGTTGTGGGGATGGAGGAGTTTGTTCCTCTGTTCTTCCATGGGCTGTGTGCAGGGACAGAACAGGGGGTGGTACCATGTCCTGAAGCCATCCCATTTTACAGTCGTGCATTTGGCATTCCCAGCTGACACCAGGCTGCTCCCATTGCTCCCAGTCAGGCTGCTGAACTCCAACCAGGAGTTAGAGCTTGATTTTAGTTTATTTTTGCTGGGGAGTGTCTTAGAGCAACTTACTCAGGTTTAGCCCTGTAACTGTAACTGGATGTGGAATGTGGAGAATGCTACATTATTTTTCTGTACCAGAAGACAGCAAACTCTTAGTTGCTTAGTTCAAGTGTTAAAACATTCCTTGTGCATCGGTACTTTGCTTAACCAAGTGACGTTGTAAGAAATAAATGTGACTGCCAAAAAGTTTCTCCTAATTACCTCACTGTTTTATTGATCCTGTCTGTATTTTGTTTTGGCTTGTGTGAATGGACATTGCATTTATTTTTGTTTCTCTCCATTATTCTCTAGGAGCAACATTTAAAATGTTAAAGGCTGTTCTAAAAAAGAGCCGAGAGGGTGGAAAAGGGACCAAGAAAGACCCAGGTATGAAAGTTAATGTGCTGTTTTGTACCCCGGATGAGTTGTGCCCTGCCAGCCCAGGACTGTCCATCCCCTGGTGCAGCGATGCCCGTCCCTGGGGCAGCTCCCTGCCCACCTCCCTGAGCTGCTGAGCAGGAGCTGCAGGTCTGAACCTGCCTGGAGGGTGGATCCAGGGCTCTTATTCCTGCACCACCACCAGGCAGGATGGATGAGAGCAGTCGTTCTTGGTTGTTGCCCTAGAAATCCCGAGAGCAGGCTGTGTGTGCTGTGCTGCCAGCTCCTGCACGGCCCAGGACCAGGCCTGCCAAACCCTCAGCTACAGAAATGCAGTTTAAACTGCTTATTCATTGTGTTATAAAAAGCCTCAAAACTGGTTATGTATTATGGGCAATAGAATTTTCGTTGTGTATGTCTTTTGAAAAAAAATTATTGAATTAGTGAGAAGGTATTAAGCTGATTATCAGGTTTCTACAATGTTCTAGTTTTTGCTTTAACTACAGGGATTTTTTGAAGGTAAAATTAATCATTATCAACATATCGTACTTAAAACTTATTTTACTATTAACCGTAAATTTAGTAGGCCACTACTTACCTGCATGACTTTCTGGGAAGAAGGGTAACTAAGAGCTCTCGTTGCCATTTTCAAGGGCAGAGAAGGCCCAGCAGTGCCTGCTGAGGAGGGGCAGTAGCTGTGGATGTGCAGGCGTTGGTGAGTGGTGTGAACCTGCCCGCTCTGTGCCAGGCAGGCTGAAGTCTTTGCTGCAGTGGCTGCAAAGCTCATGGACCTGAGTGAAAGTTACTTGTTTCTCAGAGTTTTATTTTGAACTTCAGCCTATCAATGTAGACTTAACATTCCTGATTTTCTGATGAGTTTGATCCTAAATTGTCCATAAGAGTAAATTTATGCTCTTTGGCAAAACGAACTTCTTACTCCCAGAATAAAATATAAGTAAATCCAAGTATTTTTAAATCTATAAAGAACAGAGCATAATAAAGCTGCCACATCCTTGTTTATTGGAACTTTTAAAACAACAGAGTCCTGTTTTCTTGGAAAGCAAGTTATATATGTGTCTTGCATTGCAGCTTCTAAAACTGTACAGTTACACTGAGTCCTACAATGGGAGGGTATTTTCACTGTTCTTTTGCAAAAACCGGTTCTGAGTTCATCTGGCAGGTAATGTGTTGTTCTTCAGGAAATTTCTGTGGTCTTGGGAAGTTTGCACCCTGCCACAGTTCCTTTCTAAGTGACTGAATGATGGGAACTACACTGACTAGAAGAAACATTGACACTAGCTCAGAGATGCACAGAAATGATCACATAGCAAGACGAAAGGCATCCTGATAATTTTGTGTGTGCTGCTGACTTGAAGTTACCAGCTGGGGTTGTTTAAACAGAGTGGGCTAAAGATTCCTGTGGTGAGGCTTTCACTGGTACATTTTTCCTTAAAATGCTAGATGGAAGTTGATTTAAGCTCAAAAGGAATGGAGCTCTGACCAGGCTTTGATTGAAATCTGAAGCTTGGAAAAGCCTTTTTCCTGTAGGTCAGAAAGCATGTTTTTTTATTTTAGGATCTCGTGACATCTGTCTGGATTAATGTGTACAAAAGAGGATTTTTCTCTCTGTTTTTGCAAATACAGTGCTGCTGTATTTCTGAGCAGCAAGGGAAGACTTAGAGTGTGGGAAGTTTTTTGGTTTAATTTTTGGTTTGGTGGGTTTGTTTGTTTGTTTGGGGTTTTTGGTTGTTATTTTTTAAGCAGAGCTCTCGAGTTTCATGTATTAATTAGATGTTATGGAAACCAAGTATTGGGAAAAATTGGTGAATAATGCCTGACTGGTGAGAGCTAGAGCAAGGAGGAGATCAGGAGCAGCTTTTTAAAAGAAAGTAAATAGTTTATACATAGGATTTCAGAGATTTTTGGCTTATTTTGTATTTGAAGATGATGTGAAAAGTTTGAAAAGAGATGTGTGCATTTTGTTCTGTTCTGTGTTACTTCCAGGACTTCCTGTAAGGTTATGTCCAGTTTATTAGCTTTCTCTGTTGTTCCAAAGGACATTCCAATTCTTTCAGCTGTAAGACATTTCTCCACTTCTAGAAAAAATGTGAAGCAAGGCAGAGAACATTGGTCTTTGTAGAGCTTATTTTTGCTCACTTGTCTCCCTGGTCTTTAAACTGAAAACAGTGAGAAGTGGAAGGGTTTTTTGATTCTAGAGTTGTCCCATTTCATGGCCCTTTGGATATGGAATAACAACAAAGGCTTAAAATCTCCTGCTCCCTGAAGAGAGCAGAAATGCACCCCAGCAATGGGAGCTGACTGGAGAGATAAGACAGTTAACATGGATGTGGCCATTCTTCAAACTGCTGTTGGAGAGAGGAGTGCAGTAGTAAATTTAGATGCTTCTCCCAGCTCTGGGGGCACATGGACTTGATTTTTTGCTTATGAAGTTTTGAAAAAGTTTTCAGGTTTTGCAGAGCTTCCGAATGTGGGAGGAAGGAGACAGCACATCTCAGTAGGGCCACCCCAAACACAACTGGGAGACTGCCTGGTCTTTTTTCAGTACAGTCGTGGTGTAGGAGTGATGCTGAGGAGCTAGAAGGTAGGAAAATCTAGGTGGGCCATAGTGGGCAGCCCAGCCGGCATAGGAGGGGCACAGGATGAGGAGCTGCAGCTGTGCCCTGCCCACGTGTGACCATTTGGAGTCAAACTGGAAGGGTTTAGGCTAAGCTGCAACAGCTTATTCTTAAACTGAGGTAACCCCCACTGTCCCAGGGGCTGCATGAAAGGAACGCCTGGAAGTGTGCGCAGCTCAGATCTGAGTGGGATGATTCCTGTTTGACTGAACAGAACTTCCTGTTTGTGTGTTAACTCCATTTTATGGGTTTTACAGCTGGGTAGGCTTGTGGAACTAGTGTGAGTAGGAATTGTGGTGCTTTCTTCTGGATTGAAGGCAGGCACAGATGTAATATTTAAAAGTGTTAAAGGACAAAAGGAAATTAGGACTTAACAGTAGCTTGTGTAGATTTTAATGTTAGAATTTCTTATTTGCCCTGACATAAGGGCTTAAGAGCTGAAGCTGTGCATAACATTTTTGAAATAGCTGCTGGGAATGTTAATTGCAGTTTTTAATATATTTTTGAATTCAGGGTTATCTTGAAAAAGAGGGTTGCAAGAATTAGTACTGGTGCTTTGAGAGAGAGACTGAAGTGCTCTGCTGAAGGATTGTAGAATATCTTTGTAGAAATAACTTCTGCCTTGATCAGGTGAAGGGTTGTCACGTGGGAATGTCACTTTTGGGAAAATGATGCCTCAGGAAGCACCAAAACCAGTAATTAGAGTTACATAGTTGGGCTCAGACCCTGCAGTTGCTTCAGTAGAAATTCTTCTACAGTTGTTTTGTTAAAAAGGGGTTTATTTAGATGTGGCTGGGAGGCGTTGATAGCTAGGTAGGTGGCTGTTGTAGAATTAGGTAAAAGCTAGAAGCAAAATGAGTGTGTTTAAACATGCACATAGGTGATTATCAGTTTGTGCAAACATATGTGAACACAGGTGAAAAGAGCTGTGTTGGCAGCAAGTTATGTGTAGAACAGCTTTTTGAAAGCAAAACTTAAGGAACTTATTTCTAAATGTGGATTTGAAGACAAGGTGGTTGGTATCCTACGTAGGTAAACAGATGTGCCAAACGAACAAAATTTCAAACAAACCAGTTTTTTTACCCAGACATACAACTTCTTCTGCAACCAGACTTTTTCTGGTTTTCTGCAGCGTGAAGCAACCTGCCTTTACAGCCCTTCAGACATAGTTATTTCCATACAACAGAGATAACCATCTGTAAGTTGATTTTTCTTTTGTCTTGTCCTTCCTTGCGTTAGTGATGTACATACTTAGTAAAGGGCAGAATCTGAGGGGGAAAACCCCACAGTTTGCACCTGAACCCTTAAAGTAACAGAAAACTATTTGGGGAATGTTTGAAACCAAGCAGGAGGAGGGTAAACAGGAAGATTAATTTTTGTGTCCCAGAAAGCAATTGGTGGGTTTATGTGTCTCACATACACTGAGCTGGAAATGTACAGCAATTACTCACACAGCTTCCCCTTGTTTCTCAAGGTTTTTAGTCAGTCTCAGAAACAAAGTAAAAACTGGTACTTTCTCCTCTTTGTCAGATTGTTGTCGTCAAATAAATATCATCTCTTTAAACTCTTCAAAGTTTGCAAGTGCTCTAGAGATTCCCTGGGAGGTGTCTCTCCAGTGGGATGTGGCAGAGCTGTCTCGCCTTGTCACCTCTGCTGAGGATGCACGTTTGCTTTCCTTGCTCTTTGCCTTTTGCTTTGCTTTGTTAATGGACTTTATTTTCTAGATTTAAGGTGATCTCAGCTCTTTGTCTTTTTCTGCCCTGTGTTTCTTTCTACCTACCATAGAGCTGTGTCTTTCTGCACTCTGTCCTGTGTTTTCATAGTTGAGGTTTACTTGTTGTCCAGTGTATTTCCTTGAGGTTTTTAACTTGACATCTGTAACCACAAGGAGATTTTCTGCCTCTGGCCTCAGCTGGAGGGAGCTGGCTGTTTTTACTTTAATATAGCACAGAAATTCTGTGTGTTAGTGACAGAGTTCAAGCAATCAGAGCCAGACGACCATTGTTCAAATTCAAGTTCTACCAGGTTACCTGTAAGTCCTGTCTGTGCTCATGATGAGGTGATAAAAATGTACATAGTAAGCTTCAGAATATAAACAGAAAATACTTCTTAATCATGATTGGTTTAGGAATTCTACGGAGCTACTCATTCTTAAATGCTTAAAAATGCTTCAGAGATAAATTTGTATTAGTAATTCCTGTTGAGTTTCTGTACTGCCAGCTGCTTTCCAGTATGTAATTACAATTGTTTTCTTTAACTGTCCCAAAGTCAGCAACTTGCCTGCATTTGAGAATCTGCTTTTTTTTTAACTTACTAAGCAAAAGCTCATCCAGTATAAAATACCTGTAATGTATTTTAATTTAAAAAGAAAAGAAAATTCTGTATATTAAGTTCTACAGAACATACTCAGTTATTTCAGATGGCTTTCTAGTAGCATGAGCATTGTCGTTCTGTTGACCCAATATCAGGCCTGAAGGAACACGAATAATGGCAGTATTGTGCTTAGTTTGCAGTGTTCTTCCTGCGCTAAATCCCATCAGAAGTTGAACATCAAATGTAGTACATGGTATGCCTGAAAACTTCACTGATGTCAGTAGAAATTCAGTGTGGTAAGTAGTTGGGACTTTCAGGTTTTCCAGCTTCAAGGCTTGTTAGACATTAATGGTAGTGTTTAAATAACAAGGGACAGATTATTGTCTTTTTGTTGACATAATGTTTAGAATGTAGCAATGTAGTGCTTTAAAGGCAGAGAATCTGGAGAAACAAGATGGGTGGTTTTGATTTCTGAAATAAAAAATATTGAAGTGCTTATGGATTTGTATGCATCGGACTTCCAGTGATTTCCTGCATGTTTAGATACTTTTGATTTGGTCTGCAAGGAGGGTCCATATTAGTAAATCTTTCTTGTGTCTTGTTTGATTCAGATCTGGTAGATCAGACTTAAATTTTTACAATACTCTTTGAGACGTAGTTTGCATTTGTATTAGTTTCCTTCTTCCTGTATTCAGATGTCTTCATGTAAGTATCTTTGACTTAAATGTGAGTGTCCAGACTTCTGAATGCCTGTGTAGAATGGGTGCTTTATTTCTGCATTCTGTTCCACTGTAGATTGGCATATCGTTAGCTACTTTGGTTTGCTGTGCCCTTCAGGAATATTGTATGCTGAACAAGTTGGACAAAATCTGTGAATTTGGAATTTTCTCTCTTTTATTCACATCAGATACAATTAAGAAATTGAGATTATACCTAGTATTCTTTTTCATAAGTAAAATGTCTTTCAATGGCATGAGCTGTGGTTGCTCATATGAGGTTCCACCATCCCTGTTTTACTTTCTCCCTTTCCTTTCAGCCAGGGCCCCTGTTAAAAGCCTGATGTGCAGCACTGGGGCAGCACTTGGAATGATAAACAGAAATGTGCTGAAATTCACTGTCACTGCGTTTTGAGGTTTTTGGTTTGGTTTTTTTTTATTTTTTGGTTTGGGGTTTTTTTATTATTTATTTATTGTTTTTATTGCTAGTGGCAACTAAATGGCTGCTCTCAAAGAAAAGTAAAGTTGCTCTGCAGAAAAAGCCTAACTGTTTCTTAAGACCCAGACCCACTATATAATCTTTATTTTAAAACTGAGTGTTTTAAGAATTACTTGCCTGTAGCAGTAAAGGTTTGATTCAGCTGACCATGGTCAGCTAAATGCAGGTTTGAACCCCTCTGTCTTGCATTACATCTCACTCAGCATTTCTGACTGATACACTCTGAACCCAGGTGAGAGCATCAAGGCTTCAGGTACCATCATGGAAAATTGAAAGGCCATTAAATAAAATAAGTTTGCCTTTTTAAATCTAAACATGCAAATTCAGTTGGCTTTTTCTGTCCAAATTAGGCTTTGAATTTTAAGAGCAAAGGGCATTTGTGGTGCATAAAGTACACATCCACTGTCTGGAATATTGAACTTGGAATGCAATACTTTTAAGTTTCAGTTTGACTTTTTGTTGTTACTCTAAAAATATCTTGCAACAGAAGAAGCATTGTTTCATGCTTAAAATATGGAGCTGTTTTTGATTATCCTGTGTGGCTTTGCCCACTTTCAGCTGCTCTTGTCAGTTATTTAAGAGCTTAAGTTTTTTTGCTGAGTACTGAGTATTTAATGTGGTGAATGTCTTTTCAGAAGCTAATTCAAGGGATGTATCCCATGTGCATATAAACACCCCCCCTCAAAAAAAGATCCTGCCCTTGAAACACATATGCAAATTACTTTAGTGGTCTGAATAACCTCTGGTTTTCACTGGTTTCTTTAAAAATTGATTGGTTTTTTTAAGAGCTACAGGAGAACATTAATATTTTGTGTACTGCTAAAGTAATCCAGGGTGCAGAAATAAATGCCAGAAAGTGAGCAAGTAATGTCAAGTATGAGCAGAGTTGGCAAAGGTTGGCCATTTAAACCATTTATTCTAATTTTGCCTGGGTTATTTCTCACTCAGTGCACTTCACTGCTTCCTTTGCTCGGGCTATAATGTGTTTTCTTCCCATTCCATGCTAGTTTCTCTCTTTTTCTGGTCTTTCCAGAGTCTCAAGAGCGAAAGAATTAGATGTTGCTCTTCCTTCGTGCATGTGTTTTCCGTGCCAGCAGCCTGTGTCCTGTCCCAGGGGGCTGGCTGTGGATGGCTCCGTTTGGCAGGAGTGGTTCTGCAGCTCCTGGTCAGTGGTGGTGGTGCTGTGACTGGATTGCCTTGTCCTAACTGGGCAGACTGGGACCCTGGGCTCCCCAGGCCCTGCCCTCTCCTGATGCTGGGCTGGCTGTGTATGTACGAGCACAAACACACATGTAAACTTTTCAATTTCCAACGATGCAGAACCTTTAAAGGGCAATGGTCAGTGTTTTACTGAAGCACCTTATACTCAGTCACTGAGCCATGGTACAGAGTTCTGTGTACACTTGCCTGCCAGTTCTACTGAAAGAATATTAAACCCACTGGGTTTGGTAATCCTTAAACAGCTTCTTCCTACTCAGACATAGAGAAGATGCCTTGTTCTGGGAGGGGCTTTCCAGTTTGGATGGCTTTCCTCGTTCTTACTGTTTTCTTTTTCCCACATGTAGTTTCCTTCTGAACTTGTCCCTAAGTTCACATCTTTTCTTAATAATTGTTAGGGTGAAACACATCCTGTGAAGCAGGATGGAGTTTGTTAAGACTGTCAGTAGTAACATGTGAGCACATTGGAGTGTTGGGTGTGGTGGTGCCCTTCACTCCACGGGGCTCACAAGGAGCCTTGGTCAGCAACAGCATCCTGCCGTGTTAGCACTTTCTTTTGTTTTTAAAACATCTTAAGCAGAAATGCAGAATTTAAGATTTCTTCTGTTGTAGCACAATCTTATATCAGATATTTTTCATAAGTGGGTTGAGAGTCTTGTTTCACTTCAGTAGAAAGGTTAAGGGAGAGAAAGACAAAACAGGCTATCCCAGAAGGGCCTGTTGAGGGAATCCATGGAGCAGAGTTTGCTCTGGGGCTGCTCTCAGGACCCAGGGTCAAGGAGGATGCATGTTCATTGTTTTAGCTCTCACTGTTGTAAAGGTTATGGTCCTGTTCCTTCATGTTAAAATGATCTGAATGCCTACATCTGCATCAAACTCAGCTTACACGTAATTTGGTAACATTGTTGGCATTCTTCTGGCTTCCAAGCAACTTATATCAAATGAAAAATTAGATGCATTTTATTGTGTTTAACACTGATATAGACACTGTGACGGTTTCCATTTTAGTTATCCTCCCTATTCAATAGGATTAGTTTAATCTTAAAGTTCAAATTCTTTTAGAATATTAAGCTCTACAAAATCATTACTGTAGTCAGCCATCCTTGTATCTTTTTGTATCTTAAAGAAAAAATAGTTTGTTAATCAGATTATGCCATTCAGTTGCATCCTTAGGTGCAGCTAAAGTGGGATTTGATTTTCATTCTCCAGGCTTTTTGTGTGTGGTTCTTGAAGCTTTTAAGTTGTTTCTGTGGTTACTTTGACCACTAAGAACTCCAGTGTTGATTGATGCTTATGAAAGGTTTTTGTCCAGAGGCTGCTTGGCAGTGGAAAATGTACAGCTTGGAGGTTTTAAAAAAATGGAAGTGGGGTTTCACAGGACCTTCCCTTATGTGATTGTTTGACACTAACAAACTTGTGAGAGGTCATCTTCTTTCCACTCCAGAACTGATGTAGCCAGTTTTATACTCTGATACACACCAGGCAATGTCCTGTAATTTTAAAGTATTGTTCTGGTAGCTAAAATACTTTAAGTTACTAACCTTGAAGTTAATAACAAGTAACTCTGGGGTTTTGTGTTTATCGGTGTGTGGCATCTGCTAGTATCTCTGCATTGTAACAAATTGTATTTTGACAGGTATTTCTCATGTATTTTTCTATTATTGATTCCCTGATGTTAAATTGCTGAGTGGGAAGCATAACCTATTACCGGGTGGATCCCACAAGCTTGGTAGCTTTGGGTCTGTCTTGTCACGTGTAGATCCAGGCATGTTGCGGGAGTTTTCTGTTATTTGGATGAAATATGGAGATTCATCATCAGTCCAATTTACATGAAATACAAAGTGCAGGATTAGGATAAATAAAATCTACAGGATAGATTTGGAGACTTAGGACAGGATGATCTGAGCATGTATAAAAAAGCATGCCACCCCTCATTATCCCAGATGTAACTGAACTGGAGGCAGCTGTGAGGTTCCTCATGCGGGTATGGACCCTGCACTGCCGGGGCCACGCGTCTGTGGGTCCGTCCGTGGGTCCGTCCGAGGTGCGGCAGGCACAGCTCTGCGCAGCTGGGAGCCCCTGGCTGAGGCTGCCCTGCCCCGAGCAGGGGCACCGCAGTGGGAGCCCCTGGCAGCCTGGCCCGGGCAGGGACACCGCAGTGGGAGCCCCTGGCAGCCTGGCCCGGGCAGGGACACCGCAGTGGAGCCCCTGGCAGCCTGGCCCAGGCAGAGACACCGCAGTGGAGCCCCTGGCAGCCTGGCCCGGGCAAGGGCACCGCAGTGGGAGCCCCTGGCAGCCTGGCCCAGGCAGGGACACCGCAGTGGAGCCCCTGGCAGCCTGGCCCGGGCAGAGACACCGCAGTGGAGCCCCTGGCAGCCTGGCCCGAGCAGGGGCACCGCAGTGGGAGCCCCTGGCAGCCTGGCCTGGGCAGGGACACCGCAGTGGAGCCCCTGGCAGCCTGGCCCAGGCAGGGGCACTGCGGTGGAGCCCCTGGCAGCCTGGCCTGGCACAGAGCTGCCCTGCTGCCGTGCCCCTGCGTGCTGAGCAAAGGGGAGCCTCGGCTCAGCGAGGGGCAGGGGCTGCACCAGGCTCCCACTGGGGCTGCTCTTGGGCCGGGAGGAGCGTTCTGGTGGAAGAGCTGGTCTGTGCCTGTGGCTGGGGCAGTGTTCCAGGGACTGGGGTGTACATGCTCTGCTGGTTCCCTGCTATTCCTGGTGTGCCTGGTTTCTGAGCTCCCAAGTGTGGGGTTGGTCCGTTGCCTTGAGTTAACAGCTTTTTAGAAAGGGCCTGGAGAAGCAGGGTTCCGCTCCTCCTTTTTTGGAATGATATTTGTCTGATAGGTGTCTGCTATTCCCTCGTATCATAACCATTTTACATTTATAACAGGAGTTTTCCTGCTTCAGCAGAACACAGCACTATTCAAACACATTCACCATCACTGAGGATACAACACCGTCAGGCTGAAGCCAGTACGGTTGGGTTTTCTCAAGGTGTGGGTTTTGCTCCAAAGAGCTGTCCTGTCAGAGCACTATGGGATATGAGTGGTAATGTGCAAGGGCTTATTGTAAAATTAGGAAATGAAGTGATCGAAAAGGGGAATTTCTGTGGTACACACTTTAAATTTTTGTCTTCTAAGTCATACTGCTCTCAGAATCTGAGTCATGGAAGCCTGCTCTCCACAGCATCAGGAAAAAGAAAAACCAGAGTACTGCTGGAACAAAAATTGCTAAGATGCAGTAGTGTCTCTATATATTGACTGTATAGTATCTTTGCAGTTACTGTCATGATCAAATACTCTAAACTTACTGATTAGAGCCATTTAGCTCCATCCAGCTCTCTTCCATGTCGTAACGTTTCATGTACAATAGAAAAGGATAAATTAATTAAAAATTCAAAAGTCTACTAAGAAGGCAATGAATTACACTGATTGTGCCATCATGAAAGGGAAAATAGAAGTGAAGGAATTGCAGGTGGATGAGTCAACCCTCTTGCACCCCACCCCTCAGCAGTCCTCCTGGAATACTTACAAATTCCAAAGTACAGCCTGGATATGTATCTAGTAAAAAGCTGTTAAGAAGAATTACAGTATGTTCTAGTTATATTTCGCTGCATTACCATTCTACTGTGTTTTTCAACACCTTTTGAAGCAAACTCACATATTCCGTATTGAGAAATAAAGAATAATATCCCCAATGTTAAATCTGTGTTTAAGTTGGCTGTTGTTGAAGTTTAATTTTCAGAAGAATAGAGAAAGAAAATCCTTAGCTTCTTTATTCCCACTGAAAGTGGAAAAATAAACCTTAGACTGCTCATCTCTGAGTGTACCTGTTAGTAATCCACCTTTTCATTGCAGGTAAGGGGTAACCCAACCCTCCTTTAACTAGTTCAGTAAAAAGTATTTCGGGTAGTCCTGACTTCCAGGGCTGACAGTGATCCTGAAACACCTTTTTAGCTTGAAAAATACTTTTCTCTTCATAGGAAACTTGATGTTAACCCTAAGGGAGAAATCTGAGAAGTACTGACTGTTGAAAGTGAGGTTTTTCTTCCCCCTTTTTGTCTTTATTACATTAAATCAAACTGTTGCTTACTTGTGTATTTATATTTTCCCAGTGGTTATCTGGATTCTGCAGTGGAGGGGGCACAGCACGGCGAGTCATACTCAATTGTTGCTGTCAAATGTTTTCCTGTGTTAAATACTTGTATTTCAATGCAACTGGAGGCTGTTTATTTTGGCACATCACCTAACGGATGACAAAATTTTATTTTTAGCAGGTGACTGCTGCCCAGAGAATGCCTCACAGGTTACAGCAACATCTGGCCACAATGCAGATTTCCCCACTGGTGAGCAGCCAGGCTCCCAGGACACTTACAGGACGAACTTGGCCAAAGGAGTCTCAATGTCTCTGCCGTCCTCGCCTCTGCTGCCACGCCAGTCCTATCTGATGCAGGCAAGAGCAAACAAGAAGTCTCCAGGTAGGATGAAACAATGAGCAACTAAAATCTTCATAACATGTTAACTTAGTTATTGATAAGTGTTGCATAAAATAACATAGTAAAATCATACTAAACTTACGCAACAAGAACAAGAGCAGTGCATGTTTCCAGGTTAAAAAATGGGTTATTAAATAGAATGTATTATTTCATGTGGCAAAAATTTATTCTAATTGGTGCTGCAGATACTTACATTGGAGTGTCTGAATATGATTACATCTGGTTATTTGTGGTTAGTGTATCAGGGAGAGGACTGCTGCAGAAACCTCTGCACGTGTGTTGGTGACTGTGTGAGAGTGAGTTGTTTGCAGCTTTCACAGTTCATTTATTTTACTTGTATCTCCATGCACAAATGTATTAATAGATAAATTGCCATGGAAGCGACAAGAAAGTTGTTCGTTTTCAGCAGTTGTGTCCTCAGTGGTGCCTACACACTGGTGTGTGAGCCAGGCTAAATATGGGGCTCCATGGGCTCCTTTTATCAGCATTCTGTGCATAGAAATCATTCCAGCACACCAGCATCACTTGGGTTCACCCGGGTCAGGGCCAGAGAGACAAGTGGAACTGTCCTTATTCCTGGTGCCTGTGGAGGCACTCAACAGCTTTGAGTTTATAAGGTCTGGGAACAGAGTGTCAAAAGCAGGGCCTTGACAGCACAGAAAATATACTGAACAGCTGGTAAGTCGTGACTGAAAAGCCATTCATGATGACTGCAAAGTTCCACTGTGATCCACAGCCAAGGGAAAAGATTTCCTAGGATTCTACAGTGCTGGGAATGCATTGGCATTTACGTATCATTATTTTGTACAAAGACCTAACCAGGTGATAGGAGGTTGACAGAAACATTGTGCTATTCCTTTGACTTTCACCAAACTCTAGCTAATGGAAGATGATTTAATATAAATTAGCTGTCTAGTATCTGGGACAAGGGTAGTAACAAGATTATACTAATGTCCTGATTTCAAAGCTCTCTGTTTCAGTAGCATGACAGCAAGTTACAGATCTTTCAGGATATGGTGAGTGAAAGAAGAAAGGATTGCACAGGAAGCTGAAGTAGTGTTCTGAAGTTGGGTTGTAGTGATGAAGTTGTCTAACATTGGTAGAAGAAAATTCTAATTTCAGTCCTCTCCGTTTACAGGTGATGACAAAGCAACTACTTAGAGATGTGTTTTTTGATATAGATTAATATCATTAGTATTTTTTGAAGTCTTTGAAACTGTGTAATAGGGCAGAAGAGAAGATTGTCTCTTGACTTATGGTTATTGATTCTGCCTTTGTTCTGTTCATACCACCCTGGCATGTTGATGGTCAGGTATTTATCAGGGGATATCCTTGCATAATTTATTTCCCTGAAGTAAAATTCTATTTAGTGGCTATTAGACTGAAACAATAAACTGTGTGAGTTCTCAGTGATAATGATTAAAGAGTATGCTTACTGTGAGCTATTCAGATTTTAGTGAAGAGTTCATCATAATTTTTTTTATTGAGTCTGAGTTGTTCTAGTTAAAATTTTTGGTTAATAAATTAAAAATGGATTTTTTTGATATTGTGTTTCAGAGTTATAAATTAAAAACTAGAAGTTGTAGTTAATTAATACTTACTTGCACTAATGTTCATGAAAACATCTGTATTTGAGGGCTTCATTCTCAGTACATTCCTACTTTTCTAGGAAATTGGTCTGCTCTGGCTGATGTTTATCTGCTCCTGCATCTCTGTTTGCTGATCTTATGTTTGTATGATCCATGGATAAATTTTTTTTCATGGTTAAATAATGCATGGAAGAACATCCTGCAGTAAGAAATGCACTGTATAGTATTTCATATTTTTGGGTAACTGGTACTGACATTCAGACTGTTTCACAGAATTAGACTCAAGTTGGTGATGTCTAGAGCAGAAAAATCTTAAATGTAAGTTAATTCAGTTGCAAGTTGCTCTTACTGCCCTTCCTTTCTTTGCCCTTTGTGCATTTCCAAGTGTGTGTTGATCTGTAGCTTCAGAGGTGTAATTTTGGGTTTGGTTTTTTGTTCTGATGGCACTTCTGCTTGGCTTTGCTCCTGCCTGATCCACAAGTATTGCTGTCCGTTGTCATTTCTTTAAAATGTGTTTTGCTTGGGACTGGAGTGAACTTATTCCTTCTAGAAATGCTTCAACCACTTGCCATCTGGTTATCCATCACATCACACTGTTGGAAAACCAGCAATCCACCAAAAGTGCTCTATCTAATGATGGAAGTATGTTTTAGACTTAATTTTCTTACCTTTTTAGAAAGTGGCACACTCACAGATAGATGGGGCTTAGAAGAATCTTAGACTGTGTCTTGTTAAGCAAAAGGTATTACAAGCATTTTGAACAACTTAGTAAATTCTGGTAATTTACCATTTAGCAGTAGGACCATATGAAAAACAACAACAGCAATAGACAAATTGTAAGGCCAGTTCTTAAATTTACATTCAAGTAGTATGGAAGTCCAAACAGAAACTGTTCAATTTATCATTTAAAATAATGAAAAAATACTTTCCCCCTCTTCCTGTCAGACACATTTTTACTCATATGACATTTGCTAATTTTGAAGGTTGTTTTACATTCTAGGTTGCTTCAGGGTTTTTTTTAGTTTCTCTTCTTTAATTAAAATTTCAATGATGGGAAAAGAATGTTATGCTTGGAATGATTTCTTCTGTGAATGTTGTATACTTGTGTAGTTTTCCACTCCAGATGACTCAGAGGAGGATGCTTTTACGGGTATGGATTAGCTGCAGAAGTGTGGTGGGTAGAGTAGTGTTTTCATTCTGTCCCTTTGGATTAACAGGACTTTGTTCAATCATAGGCATATTTGTTCCATGAATAATTTAATTATCAGTTCTCAGGTGGCCCATGAGAAAAGCTCTCAGATACCGTAACGTTTAGCAAGTTTGAGGGGTCTGTTGGGAACACCCAGATTGACTGGGAGGTGGCTGGTCCAGGGACCCTCTGGACCAGGACAGCACTCTGGGTTTGGTGTCTCTTGCAACTGCTCCCCTGAGCTCTGATGTCCCATCCTGCTCCCCCTGCTCAGGTGTCCCATCCTGCTCCCCTGAGCTCTGGTGTCCCACCCTGCTCCTCCTGCTCTGGTGTCCCCTCCTGATCCCCCCTCTCTGGCCTGCTGGCCCCGGGTCAGCTCCAGGCTGAAGCATGAGCTGCTCAGTCCCTCCTGCTGGGAGCACAGCCTGTCCCCACTGGTACCTGTGGGTGTCCCTGGCCCGGTGTGTGGGCTCAGCAGGACTGCAGTGTCAGGGCAGGTGTGTGCACAGCTCCTGGGGACACTGCCCTGTCAGGGCAGGTGTGTGCACAGCTCGTGGGGACACTGCAGCGTCAGGGCAGGTGTGTGCACAGCTCCTGGGGACACTGCAGTGTCAGGGCAGGTGTGTGCACAGCTCGTGGGGACACTGTTCCATCAGGGCAGGTGTGTGCACAGCTCGTGGGGACACTGCAGTGTCAGGGCAGGTGTGTGCACAGCTCCTGGGGACACTGCAGCGTGAGGCAGGTGTGTGCAGAGCTCCTGGGGACACTGCAGTGTCAGGGCAGGTGTGTGCAGAGCTCCTGGGGACAGGGAGAGCTGCACAGTCCTTGTGCAGGAACAGACAGACAGACATACACTGTGCTTTATCTTTTTGCAGAGGAGGTGGGAGCTTTGCTCTGTGAGAAGAGCTTGGCATTTACAAGTGTTTCTGGCCCCAGTTCAGTCCTCATCTCTAGCTATAAAAAAAGCAAGGAGAGAAATTACATCTTAAATCACTAAGGAGCCTGAAATCATTGGCATACTAAGCCTATCAGTTCATTTGGAATCTGAAACTTCCTTAACAAAATAGTTCATTGAGGAAAAGGTGGATAAAAGAGCAGAAATAAACAGAACAAAGAAAAAGTTCTCAGCAGGACAATCCTGGGCAGGGGAGTGGTACATGAAAAACTGTCACAGTAAGTTGAGTTTCTTCTACTACAAAGCTAGAATGAACATTTTTTGGATTGGTAATCTTATAGGTGTGCAGCTAAACCACTATTTGTTGTCTTAAAGGGGTAATAATTGATTGTAGTCTGATTTAGGAGGCTCAACTAAAAGAATGAAAAAGACCAATTTTTAAAGGTTGTTCCAAAAAAATGGATTGTGGAGTTTAAGATATGAGTGAAAGATGCTGCTGCTGCACTTGAAAAAAATGTTTGCTGCCTTACATTAATGATACAATAATGCTTGAACAGAGGAAGGTTTCCTTTGAAATCAGTGAATTTCCATCAGTGAATGCCAGAGGTGACTGCTGGGAGAGTCTTGCATAAATGTACGATAGAACTTCAGTAAGTTTTGAAATTAAACTTCAATTAAAACTTCTAATTAATAAGCAAATTAATCCTCATACCTGATTCTTGAGACTAGACTAGGTCAGAGAAGTGGTTTAATCTCGGGCTGCAGCTCTGTGCCCTGCCCTTGGGAGCCCTGGGGGCTGCTCCCCCTGCGTGCACGGAGATGTCCCAGGTCCAGGGTCCTGCACCTGCATCGGGCAGTCCCTGGGGTCAGGACAGCTACTGAGCCACTCAGTGCTGATGGGAGGGAAGGGATGGAGGTGCACGAGTTACTATGATCTGAGAAATCAGCTCTTCTGCAGTCAAAAAAGCTTTAGGAATTACTAGCAAAGCAATAGATGACTTTAAAAATGTATGGTTATGGAATTGTATAAATATGTACTTTGTCCTCTGTGGGAGGAGACTGGTGTAACTCTGGTGATACCAACTTTAAAAATCTGCAGTAGATTTAGGACAGAGCTAGAACAGGCTGCAGGAATGACTGTCAGTGTGGAGTGGCACTGAAGGAGAAGTCGTGGTGATAGACTGGCCTGGTGTTTGTCTGCCTGGAAGCAAGGCAGCTGCAGTGAAGTGGAGACAGTGCAGTTCCTGTGTCCAGCAGCGCTGTGTTCGCCTGCAGGTGGTGCAGGTTGTGAAAGAACGGCTGGGATTAGTTCGTGGAAGAAAAATCCATTTAGAGCTCTTAAAGAGCAGGTGACCGCTTCTGCCTCCAGGAGCGATAAGGCCCTCAGCAGCAGTCAGAGAGCACAGCAGGGAGTGTGTTTTCCCTTAGATTCCTCTGCATTTTGCTGCTGATAAAGCCCAGTCCCGGATGAACCTTCCGTCAGACCTGATCCAGCCATCTTACACTTCTGGAAAAGAGCTGCTGTTCTGCAGATGCAGTTCACGTTTAAATGGGTCCTTTTCATCCAAGGACTAATTCACGTGTCCTGTTCTAGATTAGTGCATGAAAATAAACTTACCATGAATTCTCCTACTTGTTGCAATGTTGTTTATCAGGTTTGCAAGTACTATAAGTCACTTCCACAGCAGTTTGTGAGGAACAAAATCCTGTAAAGGGTCTCCTCCACAGCTTAAAGTATTAGTGTTAAAAATACATCCTGAAGATATTTCCATGCTGATCTAATATTATGACTGTGGCATGGTTTATTTTGTTCTTTTAGAATGAGTGCTTTTTGTTGTCCAGCTTTGATGTGTTTGATTGTACTTCTGCTTACAAATGATAGGTGTTGGACTATGCTCTCCTTAAAGAATGCGATTTTGTTTCAAATGAATGTATTTTTAGCTGCTTTCACCAGGGCCAGTGCCCCTTATTTTTGTTAGACAGTAGCACTGGAAGCGCCTCCTCTGGTGTTCCTGCCGAGCTGTTGGAGTAAAAAGTGAAATCGACTCAAGAGTCTCTACTAGAGATGCAAATGTGCTGTACAAAGTTCATGTAGGACTGACACTTCCTGCCCAGTATTGCTTGGCTAAGAAATTAGGTTGTCACCATGTTCCCATATTGCACTTCTAGGTGGAAATCTGAAAGAGCAGACGGGTCCACCCAGATCATTCTGGGCAAATGATGCATGTTACCCTGTGATGAGGTGGCCAGGCCTTCCCAGCTCTGTGGCAGTGTGACCCTGGGGGCCTGAGGCCACAGAGGAGAGATGCAGCTTGTCTTTAAAAGCAGTCATGAGTCTTAAAATGCTCAGGAAAATGAGCAAGAAATCAATGTAATTTTCAGAGACTTATTGTAGCATCTGAGGCTGCTGCCAAAAGGAAAGATGGGATGCTTAATGTGCCAGAAGTGCCACAACCTTACATATAGGGTGGGGTTTTAATAAAGTGTGGAGAGCTTTGGTGTGCCCTTGAATTCTGAGCCAAGGAGAAGGGTGCTTTTTGAAGACCCTACCTGAAGAAGGGGAAAACCCCTTTATCAAGGGTGATGTGGGACAGTTGGCATCAGGCCCAAAGTCCCTCTGCAGTGCTCCCTGAAGGGGTTTTGCTCTGTTAGCGTGGGAAGTGCAGAGCTGGAGGAGGAACAGTTGGGAGCCTGAGGTGTAGTCCTGAGTTACACATCAGCACTGAGAAGAGCAGGGAGACCAGCTACTGGGGTAATGTGCAGTATGCAGCTTACACACCACATACACTGGGTTTGTTTTCCAGCAGACTTTGTGTTCTGAAAAGCCTGGAGCATGTGTTTCTCACAGGAGTGGGAGTGCAGCAGCTCACTGATCTTTGTAATAGCAGCTGTGTGTGTAAGAAATAATTTCTCTGCTTTTTTTACGTCATAGAGAATAGATACAGGAGACAGGAAACCTGTGGTCCGTCTGGAAGGAGTTAGATGTGCTCAGCTCATTCCCATTGCAGGTCCGGTCAGGAAGCCCAAGTATGTGGAGAGCCCCCGGGTGCCAGGTGAGGCAGCGCTGCCGCTGCGGAGGGGAACGGAGCCGGGAGAGCCCAGCGCCAACGGTGAGTGGGTGTCAGCTCAGGGAGTGAGTGTCTGCTCAGTGAGTGAGTGTCCGCTCGGTGAGTGAGTGTCCGCTCGGTGAGTGAGTGTCCGCTCGGTGAGTGAGTGCCCGCTC